>JADBBT010002461.1:0-12850 GCA_015711505.1 Sylvilagus bachmani
GCTAGGGTTAGGTTTAGGGCTAGGGCTAGGCCTAGTGCTAGGGCTCTAGTTAGTGTTGGGGCTAGGGCTAGGTTTAGGGTTAAGGTTACCTTTAGGGTTAGGGAAGGCTTAGGGTTAGGGTTAGGGCTAGGGCTAGGGTTAGGTTTAGGGTTAGGGTTAGGGCTAGGCCTAGGGCTATGGCTAGGTTTAGGGTTAATTTTAGGAATAGGGCTAGGGTTAGGTTTAGGGCTCGTGCTAGTGTTAGGGTTAGGGTTAGGGTTAGCGTTAGGGCTAGGGCTAGGGTTAGGGCTACGTCTCGTGTTAAGTTTAGGGCAAGGGCTAGTGCTAGGGTTAGTTTTAGGGTTAGGGCTAGGGCTAGTGCTAGGACTAGGGCTCGGGTTACGGTTAGGGCTAGAGCTAGTGTTAGGGTTAGGGTTACAGTTATGGTTAGGGCTAGAATTAGGGTTAGGGTTAGGGCTAGGGCTAGGGCTAGGGCTAGGGCTAGGTTAGGGTTAGAGTTAGTGTAAAGGCTAGGGCTAGTGCTAGGGCTAGGCTTAGGTTTAGGTTTAGGGCTAGGGCTAGTGTTAGGGTTAGTGTTAGGGTTAGGGCTAGGGTTAGGGCTACGTCTAGTGTTAAGTTTAGGGCAAGGGCTAGGGCTAGGGTTAGGGTTAGGGTTAAGGCTAGGTTTAGGGTTAGGATGAAGGCTAGGGCTAGGGTTAGGGTTGGGGTTAGGGCTAGGGCTAGGGTTAGGGTTAGGGCTTGGTCTAGGGCTAGGGCTAGGGCTAGGGCTAGGGCTATGCTTAGGGTTAGGGTTAGGGTACAGGCTAGGATAGGGCTAGGGCTAGGCTTAGTGTTAGGGTTAGGATTAGGGTTATGGCTAGGTCTATGGTTAGTGTACGGTTAGGGTTAGCGTTAGGGTTAGGGCTAGGTGAGTGTTAGGGTTTGGGTTAGGGTTAGTGTTAGGGTTATGGCTAGTGTTAGTGTTTGTGTTAGGGTTAAGGTTAGGGCTAGGGCTTGGGTTAGGGTTAGGGTTGGGGATGGGGTTGTAGTTGGGGTTGTGGTTGTGGTTAGGTTTAGGGTTAGGTTTAGGGCAAGGCTAGTGCTAAGTTTATGGTTAGGGATAGGTGTAGGGTAGGGTTAGGGCTGGGGATAGGTTTAGGGTTAGGGCTAGGTCTAGGGGTCGGGCTATGTTTAGGGTTAGGGTTAGGGCTAGGTCTATGGTTAGGTCTAGGGTTAGGGCTAGGGCTGGGGCTAGGGTTAGGGCTAGGGCTAGGCTAGAGCTATGGTTAGTTTTCGGGTTAGGGTTAGGGCTAGGGCTAGGGCTAGGTTTAGGGTTAGGGTTAGGGTTAGGGCTAGGGCTAGGGCTAGGGTTAGCATTAGGATTAGGGCTAGGGCTAGGGCTAGGGCTAGGTTTAGGGTTAGGGTTACGGTTAGGGTTAGCGCTGGGGTTAAGTTTAGGGCTAGGTTTAGGGTTAGGGCTAGGGCTAGGGCTAGGGCTCGGCTTAGGGTTAGGGCTAGGGCTAGGTTTAGGGTTATGATTACGGTTATGGTTAAGTTTTGGCTTAGGGTTATGGTTAGGGCTAGGCTTAGGGTTAGGTTTAGGGCTAGGCCCAGGGTTAGATTTTGGGTTAGGCTTATGGCTAGGGTTAGGGTTAGGAATAGGTCTAGGGTTAGGGTTAGGGTTAGGGCTATGGTTAGGTTTAGGGCTAGGCTTAGGGCTAGGGTTAGTGTTAGCTTTAGTTCTAGGGCTAGGGTTAGGGTTAGGGTTAGGGCTAGTGTTAGGGTTGTTGTTAGGGCTAGAGTTAGGGTTATATTAGCGCTAGGGCTAGGGTAAGGGTTTTACAGTTAGGGCTAGGACTAGGGCCATGGCTAGGGTTAGGGTTAGGGTTAGGGCTAGGGCTGGGGTTAGGCCTAGGATTACGTTTAGGGTTAGGGTAAGTGCTAGGGTTAGGGGTTTGGTTAGGGTTAGGGCTAGGGCTAGGGCTAGATCTAGGTCTAGGGTTAATGTTAGGGTTAGGGCTAGGGTTAGGTTTAGTGTAAGGGCTAGGGTTATGGTTAGGTGTAGGGTTAGCTTTAGGGCTAGTGCTGTGTTAGCATTTAGGACTATGACTAAGGCTATGGTTAAGGTTAGCTGTAGGATTAGGTTTAGGGTTCGGGTTCGGTTTTGGGTTTGGGTTCGGGTAGGGTTAGGGTTTGGGTTAGGGTTTGGGTTCGGGTTGGGGTTAGGGTTAGGTTTCCGTTTCGGGTTCGGTTTTGGGTTACAGTTAAGGTTATGGTTAGGGTTCGGGTTCAGGTTAGGTTTAGATCTAGGGTTGAGGTTAGGATTAGGGTAATGTCTAGGGCCATGGTTAACTTTAGGGTTAGGGCTAGGGTTAGGGTTAGGGTTAGTGCTAGAGCTATGGTTAGGGTTAGGATTAGGTTTAGGGTTAGGTCTAGCGCTAGGGCTAGCCTTAGGGTTTGGGTTAGGGTTAGGGCTAGGGCTATGGTTAGTGTGAGGGCTAGGGTTAGGGGCTAAGTTTAGGGCTAGGGCGAGGGTTAGGGTTACGGGTAGGGTTAGGGCTAGGGTTAGGGCTAGTGTTAGGGTTAGGGTTAGGGTTAGGGTAGATCTAAGTCTAGGGCTAGGGTTCGGTTTGGGGTTGGGTTTGGGTTTGAGGTTGGGGTTAGGGTTAGGGTTAGGGTTAGGGTTAGGATTAGGGTAGGGCTAGGGCTAGTGCTAAGGTTATGGTTAGGGTTATGGCTATGGTTAGGGCTCTGGTTGGGGCTAGGGTTAGGGTTAGGGTTAGGATTAGGGTTAGGGCTAAGGCTAGGGTTAGGTTTAGGGTTAGGGTTAGGGCTAGGGTTAGGGTTGGGTTAGAGCTAGGGCTAGGGCTAGTGTTAGGGTTAGTTTTAGGGCTAGGGCTAGGGTTAGGGTTAGGGTTAGGATTAGGGTTATGGCTATGGCCAGGGCTAGGGCTTGGGCTAGAGTTAGGGCTAGGGTTAGGGTTATGGCTAGGGCTAGGGTTAGTGTTAGGGTTAGGGTTAGGCTTAGGGCTTGCGCTACGGTTAGGGCTAGGGTTAGTTTTAGGGCTAGGGTTATTGTTATGTCTAGGGCTAGGGCTAGTGTTAGTGTTAGGGTTCGGGTTCGGGTTCGGGTTCGGGTTAGGGTTAGGGTTAGTGTTAGGGTAATGGCTAGGCCTAGGGTTAGCTTTAGGGTTAGGTCTAGGGCTAGGGCTAGGGCTAGGGCTAGTGTTACGGTTAGGTCTTGGGATAGGTTTAGGGTTAGGGTTACGGTTAGTGTTAGTGATAAGTTTAGGGTTAGGTTTAGGGTTAGGGTTAGGGCTAGGTCTTGGGCTAGGGCTAGAGTTAGTTTTAGGGTTAGGGCTAGGGCTAGGGCTATGGCTATGGTTAGGGTTAAGTTTAGGGTTAGGTTTAGGGTTAGGTTTAGGCCTCCTGCTAGTGTTAGGATTAGGGTTACGGTTATGGTTAGGGCTAGTTTTAGGGTTAGGCTTAGGGCTAGGGTTAGGGCTATGTCTCGTGTTAAGGTTAGGGCAAGGGCTAGGGCTAGGGTTAGGGTTAGGGTTATGGCTAGGGCTAGGGCTAGGGCTAGGACTAGGGCTCGGGTTAGGGTTAGGACTAGAGGTATTGTTAGGGTTAGGGGTACAGTTATGGTTAGGGCTAGTTTTAGGGTTAGGGTTAGGGCTAGGGCGACAGTTAGAGTTTGGGTTAGGCTTAGGGGTTGTGTTAGGGTGATTATTGGCGTTAGGGTTAGCGTTAGGGTTAGGGCTAGGGTTAGGGCTACGTCTAATGTTAAGGTTAGCGCAAGGGCTAGGGCTAGGTCTAGGGGTAGGGTTAAGGCTAGGTTTAGGGTTAGGGTGAAGGCTAGGGCTAGGGTTAGGGTTGGGGTTAGGGCTAGGGCTAGGGCTAGGGTTAGGGCTAGGGCTAGGGCTAGGGCTAGGGCTATTGCTAGGCCTAGGGGTAGGGCTAGGGTTAGATTTAGGGTTAGGGTTAGGGCTAGGGCTAGGGCTAGGGTTAGGATTAGTGTTAGGTTTAGGGTTAGGGCTAGGGCTAGGGCTAGGGCTAGTGTTAGAGTTAGGGTTAGGGTTAGGGCTAGGGTTAGGGTTAGTGCTAAGTTTAGGGATGGGGTTATGCTAGGTCTAGGGTTAGGGTTAGGTTTAGGGGTAGCGTTAGCTTTAGAGCTAGTGCTGTGTTAATAGAACTATGACTAAGTCTAAAGCTATGGTGAAAGTTAGGTGTAGGATTAGGGTTAGTGTTAGGGTTAGCGTTAGGGTTCTGATTCAGGTTCGGGTTCGGGTTTGTGTTAGGGTTAGGGTTTGGGTTCTGGTTCTGGTTCAGGTTAGGGTTAGTGTTCAGGTTCGGGTTAGGTTTAGGTCTAGGGTTGGGGTTAGTGTTAGTGTTAGGGCTAGGGCATGGGTTAGCTTTAGGGTTATGGCTAGGGTTAGGCTTAGGGTTAAGGCTAGGGCTAAGGCTAGGGCTAGGGCTAGGCTTATTGTTAGGGTTCGGGTTAGGGTTATTTCTAGGTCTATGGTTAGTGTTAGGGTTAGGTTTAGGGTTAGGGCTAGGGCGAGGGTTGGGTTTAGTGTTAGGGTTAGGCCTAGCGTTAGGGCTAGGTTTAGGTTTAGGATTAGGGTTGGGGTTAGGGTTAGGGCTAGGGCTATGCTTAGGGTTAGGTTTAGGGTACAGGCTAGGATAGGGCTAGGGCTAGGCTTAGTGTTAGGGTTAGGATTAGGGTTATGGCTAGGTCTATGGTTAGTGTTACGGTTAGGGTTAGCGTTAGGGTTAGGGCTAGGTGAGTGTTAGGGTTTGGGTTAGGGTTAGTGTTAGGGTTATGGCTAGTGTTAGTGTTAGTGTTAGGGTTAAGGTTAGGGCTAGGGCTTGGGTTAGGGTTAGGGTAGGGGATGGGGTTGTAGTTCGGGTTGGGGTTGTGTTAGGTTTAGGGTTAGGTTTAGGGCAAGGCTAGTGCTAAGTTTATGGTTAGGGATAGGGTTAGGGTAGGGTTAGGGCTAAGGGTTAGGTTTAGGGTTAGGGCTAGGTCTAGGGGTCGGGCTAGGGTTAGGGTTAGGGTTAGGGCTAGGTCTATGGTTAGGTCTAGGGTTAGGGCTAGGGCTAGGGCTAGGGTTAGGGCTATGGTTAGGTTTCAGGTTAGGGTTAGGTTTAGGGCTAGGGCTAGGTTTAGGGTTAGGGTTAGGGTTAGGGTTAGGGTTAGGGCTACGGCTAGGGCTAGGGCTAGGGTTAGCATTAGGATTAGGGCTAGGGCTAGGGCTAGTGCTAGGGTTAGGGTTAGGGTTAGGGTTACGGTTAGGGTTAGCGCTGGGGTTAAGTTTAGGGCTAGGTTTAGGGTTAGGGCTAGGGCTAGGGCTAGGGCTCTGCTTTGGGTTAGGGCTAGGGCTAGGTTTAGGGTTTTGATTACAGTTATGGTTAGGTTTTGGCTTAGGGTTATGGTTAGGGCTAGGCTTAGGGTTAGGTTTAGGGCTAGGCCCAGGGTTAGGTTTTGGGTTAGGCTTAGGGCTAGGGTTAGGGCTAGGGCTAGCGTTAGGGTTAGGGTTAGCGTTAGGTCTAGGACTAGGGTTAGGGTTAGGGTTAGGGCTAGTGTTAGGGTTGTGGTTAGGGCTAGGGTTTGGGTTATATTCGCGCTAGGGCTAGGGTAAGGGTTTTACGGTTAGGGCTAGGACTAGGGCCATGGCTAGGGTTAGGGTTAGGGTTAGGGCTAGGCCTGGGGTTAGGCCTAGGATTACGTTTAAGGTTAGGGTAAGTGCTAGGTTTAGGGGTGTGGTTAGGTTTAGGGTTAGGGCTAGGGCTAGATCTAGGTCTAGGGTTAATGTTAGGGTTAGGGCTAGGGTTAGGTTTAGGGTTAGGGCTAGGGTTAGGGTTAGGTGTAGGGTTAGCTTTAGGGCTAGTGCTGTGTTAGCATTTAGGATTATGACTAAGTCTAAGGCTATGGTTAAGGTTAGCTGTAGGATTAGGTTTAGGGTTTGGGTTAGGTTTTGGGTTCGGTTTCGGGTAGGGTTAAGTTTTGGGTTCGGGTTGGGGTTAGGGTTAGGTTTCCGTTTCGGGTTCGGCATTGGGTTACAGTTAAGGTTATGGTTAGGGTTCGGGTTCAGGTTAGGTTTAGGGCTAGGGTTGAGGTTAGGATTAGGGTAATGGCTAGGGCTAGGGTTAGCTTTAGGGTTAGGGCTAGGGTTAGGGTTAGGGTTAGGGCTAGAGCTATGGTTAGGGTTAGGATTAGGTTTAGGTTTAGGTCTAGCGCTAGGGCTAGCCTTAGGGTTTGGGTTAGGGTTAGGACTAGGGCTATGGTTAGTGTTAGGGCTAGGGTTAGGGCTAAGTTTAGGGCTAGGGCGAGGGTTAGGGTTAGGGTTAGGGTTAGGGCTAGGGTTACGGCTAGGGTTAGGGTTAGAGTTACGGTTAGGGTTAGGGTTAGGGTAGATCTAAGGCTAGTGCTAGGGTTCGGTTTGGGGTTGGGGTTGGGTGTGAGATTGGGGTTAGGGTTAGGGTTAGAGTTAGGGTTAGGTTTAGGGTTAGGGCTAGGGCTAGTGCTAAGGTTATGGTTAGGGTTATGGCTTTGGTTAGTGCTCGTGTTGGGGCTAGGGTTATTGTTAGGGTTAGGGTAGGGCTAAGGCTAGGGCTAGGGTTAGGGTTGGGTTGGGGTTGGGTTTTAGTTTGGGGTTAGGGTTAGGGTTATGCTTAGGTTAGGGTTAGGGCTAGGGCTAGTGCTAGGGTTAGGTTAGTGTTAGGGTTAGGGCTAGGGTTAGGGTTAGGGTTAGGGTTATGGCTAGGGCTAGGGCTAGTGTTAGGGTTAGGGTTAGAGCTAGGGCTAGTGCTAGGGTTAGGTTAGGGTTAGGGTTAGGGCTAGGGCTAGGGCTAGGGCTAGGGTTACGGTTAGGATTAGGGTTATGGCTATGGCCAGGCCTAGGCCTAGGGCTAGAGTTAGGGTTAGGGTTAGGGTTATGGCTAGGGCTAGGGTTAGTGTTATGTCTAGGGCTAGGGCTAGTGTTAGGGTTAGGGTTAGGGTTAGGGTTCGTGTTCGGGTTCGGGTTCGGGTTCGGGTTCGGGTTAGGGTCAGGGTTAGGGTAATGGCTAGGCCTACGGTTAGGTCTAGGGTTAGGGCTAGGGCTAGGGCTAGGGCTAGGGCTATGTTTAGGTTTCGGGTTAGGGTTAGGTTTAGGGTTAGGGCTAGGGCTAGGTTTAGGGTTAGGGTTAGGGTTAGGGTTAGGGTTAGTTCTAGGGCTAGGGCTAGGGTTAGCGTTAGGATTAGGCCTAGGGCTAGGGCTAGGGCTAGGGTTAGGGTTAGGGTTACGGTTATGGTTAGCGTTGGTGTTAAGTTTAGGGCTAGGTTTAGGGTTAGGGCTAGGGCTAGGTCTAGGGCTAGGCCTCAGCCTAGGGTTAGGGCTAGGGCTAGGTTTAGGGTTATGTTTACTGTTATGGTTAGGTTTACGCTTAGGGTTAGTGTTAAGGCAAGGGCGAGGGTTAGGTTTAGGCTTAGGGCTAGGGCTAGTGTTAGGGTTAGGATTGGGGTTAGGGCTAGGTTTAGGGCTAGGACTAGGCTTAGGGTTTGGTTTAGGTTTAGGGTTAGGGTTAGGGCTATGGCTATGGTTTGTGTTAGGGTTACTCTTAGGGTTGGGGCCAGGATTAGGGCTAGGGTTAGGGTTAGGCTTAGGGCTATGGCTAGTGCTAGTGTTAGTGTTAGGGTTAGGGTTAGGGCTAAGGCTAGGGTTATGGTTAGGGTTAAGGTTATTGCTAGGGCTAGGGCTAGGGCTAGAGTTAGGGTTAGGTTTAGGTCTAGGACTAGGGTTAGTTTTAAATTTAGGGTTAGGGTTAGGGCTAGGGTTAGGGCTAAGGCTAGGGCTAGGGTTAGGGTTGAGTTTGAAGTTGGAGTTAGGGTTAGGGATAGGATTAGGGTTAGGGCTAGGGCTAGTGCTAGGGTTAAATTTAGGGTTAGGGTTAGGGCTATGGCCAGGGCTAGGGCTAGGGCTAGGGCTAGGGCTAGTGCTAGGGTTAGGCTTAGGGCTATGGCTAGTGCTAGGGTTAGTGTTAGGGTTAGGGTTAGGGTTAGGGTTAGGGCTAAGGCTAGGGTTATGGTTAGGGTTAAGGTTATGGCTAGGGCTAGGGATAGGGCTAGAGTTAGGGTTAGTTTTAGGTCTAGGACTAGGGTTAGTTTTAAATTTAGGGTTAGGGTTAGGGCTAAGGTTAGGGTCAGGGTTAGGGTTAGGGCTAAGGCTAGGGCTAGGGTTAGGGTTGAGTTTGAATTTGGAGTTAGGGTTAAGGTTAGGATTAGGGTTAGGGCTAGGCTAGTGCTAGGGTTAAATTTATGGTTAGGGTTAGGGCTATGGCCAGGGCTAGGGCTAGGGCTAGGGCTAGGGCTAGTGTTAGGGTTAGGGTTAGAGCTAGGGCTAGTGCTAGAGTTAGGGTTAGGGTTAGGGCTAGGGCTAGGGTTAGGTTTTGGATTAGGGTTATGGCTATGGCCAGGGCTAGGGCTAGGGCTAGAGTTAGGGTTAGGGTTAGGGTGAGGGCTAGGGCTATGTTTAGGGCTAGGGTTAGGGTTAGGGTTAGGTGTAGGGTTAGCTTTAGGACTAGTGCTGTGTTAGCACTTAGGAGTATGCTTAAGTCTAAGGCTATGTTTAAGGTTAGCTGTAGGATTAGAGTCAGGGTTCAGGTTCGGTTTTGGGTTCGGGTTCGCGTTCGGGTTAGGGTTAGAGTTAGGGTTAGGGTTCGGGTTAGGGTTTGGGTTCGGGTTTGGGTTAGCGTTAGGTTTCTGTTTCGGGTTCGGGTTTGGGTTATGGTTAGGGTTCGGGTTCGGGTTTGGGTTAGGTTTAGGGCTAGTGTTGGTGTTAGGTTTAGGGTAATGGCTAGGACTAGGGTTAGCGTTAGGGTTAGGGCTAGGGCTATGGTTAGGTTTAGGGTTAGGTTTAGGGCTATGACTAGGGCTAGGGCTAGGCTTAGTGTTAGGGTTAGGGTTAGGGCTAGGGCTATGGTTAGTGTTAGCGTTAGGGTTAGGGTTAGGGCTAGGGTTAGAGTTATGGCTAGGGTTAGAGCTAGGGCTAATGTTAGGGTTAGGGTTAGAGCTAGGGCTAGTGCTAGGGTTAGGGTTAGGGTTAGGGTTAGGGTTAGGGCTAGGGTTAGGGTTAGTGGTAGGGCTAGTGCTAGGGTTAGGGTTAGGGTTAGGGCTAGGACTAGGGTTATGGTTAGGGTTAAGGTTATGGCTATGGCTAGGGCTAGGGTTAGGGCTAGAGTTAGGTTTAGGTTTAGTGCTAGGGCTAGGGTTAGTTTTAGAGTTGGGGTTAATTTAGGGTTAGGGCTAGGGTTTGGGCTAGTGTTAGGGTTAGTTCTAGGGTTCGTGTTAAGTCTAGGGCTAGGGCTAGTGTTAGGGTTAGGGGTAGGGTTCAGTTTCAGGTTCGGGTTAGGTTTACGTTTAGGGTTAGGGCTAGAGCTAGGCCTAGGGTTAGGTTTAGATTTAGTTCTAGAGCTAGGGCTAGGGCTAGGGCTAGGGTTAGGGTTATGGTTAGGGTTAGGTCTAGGGCTAGGGCTAGGGCTAGGGTTAAGATTAGGTTTAGTGCTAGGGTTAGGGTTAGGTATACCGTTAGGGTTAAGGCTAGGATTAGGGCTAGTGATAGGGCTAGGGCTAGGGCTAGGGCTAGGGTTGGTTTAGTGTTAAGGCTAGGGCTAGGGCTAGGGATAGGGCTAGTGTTAGGGTTAGGGTTAGTGGTAGGGCTAGGGCTAGGGATCTGGCTATGGTTAGGTTTAGGGTTATGGCTAGGGCTAGGTTTAGGGTTAGGTTTAGGGCTAAGGCTAGGGTTAGGTTTAGGTCTAGGGCTAGGGTTAGGGCTAGGGCTAGGGTTAGGGATAGGGTTAGTATTAGTGCTAAGGCTAGGTCTAGGGCTAGGGTTATGTTTAGAGTTAGGTCTAGGGCTGGTGTTAAGGTTAGGGTTAGGGCTAGGGCTAGGTTTAGGGTTAGGGTTAGGGTTATGGTTAGGGCTAGGGCTAGTGTAAGGGTTTGGGTTAGGGCTAGGCTAGGCTTTGTTTTACGATTAGGTTTAGTGTTAAAGCTAGGGTTAGGGTTTGTGCTAGGGTTACGGTTAGGGTTAGGTGTAGGGTTAGTTTTAGGGCTAGTGCTGTGTTAGCATTTAGGACTATGACTAAGTCTAATGCTATGTAAAGGTTAGCTGTAGGATTAGGGTTAGGGTTCGTGTTGGGGTTAGGTTTAGGGCTAGGGTTTGGGTTAGGGTTAGGGTAATGGCTAGGGCTAGGGTTAGCTTTAGGATTAGAGCTAGGGTTAGGGTTAGGGTTAGGGCTAGGGCTAGGGTTAGGTTTAGGGTTAGGGTTAGGGTTAGGGCTATGTCTAAGGCTAGGGCTAGCCTTAGGGTTAGGGTTAGGGTTAGGGCTAGGGCTATGGTTAGTGTTAGCGTTAGGGTTTGGGCTAGGGTTAGGGCTAGGGCGAGGTTTATGGTTAGGGTTAGGGTTAGGGTTAGGACTAGGGTTAGGGTCAGGGTTAGAGTTAGTGCTAAGGCTAGGGCTAGGGTTAGGGTTGAGTTTGAAGTTGGAGTTAGGGTTAGGGTTAGGATTAGGATTAGGGCTAGGGCTAGTGCTAGGGTTAAATTTAGGGTTAGGGTTAGGGCTATGGCCAGGGCTAGGGCTAGGGCTAGGGCTAGGGCTAGTGTTAGGGTTAGGGTTAGAGCTATGGCTAGTGCTAGGGTTAGCCTTAGGGTTAGGGCTAGGGCTAGGGTTAGGTTTAGGATTAGGGTTATGGCTATGGCCAGGGCTAGGGCTAGGGCTAGAGTTAGGGTTAGGGTTTGGGTGAGGGCTAGGGCTATGGTTAGGGCTAGGGTTAGGGTTAGGTGTAGGGTTAGCTTTAGGCCTAGTGCAGTGTTAGCATTTAGGATTATGCTTAAGTCTAAGGCTATGGTTAAGGTTAGCTGTAGGATTAGGGTCAGGATTCAGGTTTGGTTTTGGGTTCGGGTTAGGGTTTGGGTTAGGTTTCGGGTTAGGGTTTGGTTCGGGTTTGGGTTAGGGTTAGGTTTCCGTTTCGGGTTCGGGTTTGGGCTAGTGTTAGGGATAGGGTTCGGGTTCGGGTTAGGTTTAGGGCTAGGGTTTGGGTTAGGGTTAGGGTAATGGCTCAGACTAGGGTTAGCTTTAGAGTTAGGGCTAGAGTTAGGGTTAGGTTTAGGGCTAGGGCTAGGGTTAGGGTTATGGCTAGGCCTAGGTCTAGGGCTAGGGCTAGGGCTAGGGCTAGGGCTAGTGTTAGGGTTAGGGTTAGGGTTAGGGTTAGGGCTAGGGCTAGGCTTAGTTTTAGGGTTAGGGTTTGGGTTAGGGCTAGGGCTAGGGCTAGCCTTAGGGTTATGGTTAGGGTTAGGGCTAGGGCTAGTGTTAGGGTTTGGGTTAGGGCTAGGCTAGGCTTAGTTTTACGATTAGGTTTAGTGTTAAAGCTAAGGTTTGGGTTAGGGCTAGGTTTAGGGTTAGGGTTAGGTTAGGGTTAGTTTTAGGGCTAGTGCTGTGTTAGCATTAAGACTATGAATAAGTCTAAGGCTATGGTTAAGGTTAGCTCTAGTATAGGGTTAGGGTTCGGGTTCGGTTTTGGGTTCGGGTTCGTGTTAGGGTTAGGGTTCGGGTTAGGGTTTGTGTTCAGGTTAGGGTTAGGGTTAGGTTTCCGTTTCGGGTTCAGGTTTGGGTTATGGTTAGGGTTCGAGTTCGGGTTCGGGTTAGGTTTAGGGCTAGGGTTGGTGTTAGGTTTAGGGTAATGGCTAGGACTAGGGTTAGCGTTAGGGTTAGGGCTAGGGCTATGTTTAGGTTTAGGTTTAGGTTTAGGGCTATGTCTAGGGCTAGGGCTAGGCTTAGTGTTAGGGTTAGGGTTAGGGCTTGGGCTATGGTTCGTGTTAGCGTTAGGGTTAGGGTTAGGGCTAGGTTTAGAGCTAGGATTAGGGTTAGTTCTAGGGTTAGAGCTAGGGCTAGTGCTAGGGTTAGGGTTATGGTTAGGGTTAGTGCTAGGGCTAGTGCTAGGATTAGGGTTAGGGTTAGGGCTAGGACTAGGGTTATGTTTAGGGTTAAGGTTATGGCTATGGCTAGGGCTAGGGTTAGGTCTAGAGTTAGGTTTAGGTTTAGTGCTAGGGCTAGGGTTTGTTTTAGATTTGGGTTTAGTTTAGGGTTAGGGCTAGGGTTAGGGCTAGGATTAGGGTTAGTTCTAGGGTTCGTGTTAAGTCTAGGGCTAGGGCTACTGTTAGGGTTAGGGGTAGGGTTCAGTTTCAGGTTCGGGTTAGGTTTACGTTTAGGGTTAGGGCTAGAGCTAGGCCTAGGGTTAGGTTTAGATTTAGTTCTAGAGCTAGGGCTAGGGCTAGGGCTAGGGTTAGGTTTAGGGTTAGGGTTAGGTCTAGGGCTAGGGCTAGGGCTAGGGTTAAGGTTAGGTTTAGTGCTAGGGTTAGGGTTAGGTATACCGTTAGGGTTAAGGCTAGGATTAGGGTTAGGTTTAGGGCTAGTGATAGGGCTAGGGCTAGGGCTAGGGCTAGGGCTCGGGTTGGGTTAGGGTTAAGGCTAGGGCTAGGGCTAGGGATAGGGCTAGTGTTAGGGTTAGGGTTAGTGGTAGGGCTAGGGCTAGGGCTAGGGCTAGGGTTAGGTTTAGGGTTATGGCTAGGGCTAGGTTTAGGGTTAGGTTTAGGGCTAGGGCTAGGGTTAGGTTTAGGTCTAGGGCTAGGGTTAGGGCTAGGGCTAGGGTTAGGGATAGGGTTAGTATTAGTGCTAAGGCTAGGTATAGGGCTAGGGTTATGTTTAGGGTTAGGTCTAGGGCTGGTGTTAAGGTTGGGGTTAGGTTTAGGGTTAGGGCTAGGGTTAGGGTTAGGGCTCGCCCTAGTGCTAGGGCTAGGTCTAGGGTTAGGTTTAGGGTTAGGGCTAT
>JADBBT010002462.1:0-12848 GCA_015711505.1 Sylvilagus bachmani
AATCATATTTGATTAATATTTATTAAATATTATTTAAATATTATATTTATATTAAATTAGTATTAATTAAATATGTTTTTAATATTAAATTTATATTTATTTAATATTTTTAAAGTATTAAGAAAATATTTGATTTGTATTAAAAAATAGTTTTTATACTAGAAAAAATAAAAGGACTTTAAACAAAATTAAATAGTTTTTGCAGATTTATCAAAATTTAAATTTTTTTAGCAAAAAATTGAATTATTTGAAAAATGACCATTTTTTTTATTCTTTTTTTAAGTAAAACACTTAATAAAATATAAATGTAAGATTTATTAAAAAAATTTTAATACCAAAATCAATTCATATTATTTATAATATTAAAACAATATTTTTTTAATATTTTAGTTAGCAAGGAGAATGTTGATGATATTATCATTTATTAATAATAAAGGTGGAGTGTTAAAAACTACATTATCAACAAATATAGCTGGTGCTTTTACAAAAATCAAACCTAATTCAAAAACAGTTATTGTTGATTTGGATGGTCAAGGTAATGTTTCTGCTACATTCGGACAACACCCCGAAAGATTAAATAATACTATTATCGATGTTTTAAGAAACAAAATATCAATAGAAGATTCAATTATTACTCAATTTCCTGGGTTAGATATATTACCTTGTAATCATGAAATGAGTTTTGTTGATCTAGATGTTGCAAATGGTGATTACAAAGCATCAGATATTAAAAATATATTATTAACATTAGATAAAAAATATGATTTTGTGATTGTAGACACTCCACCCGCAATGTCAACAATTGTTTCTGTTGCAATGAGTGTTTCTAAATTGGTGGTCATACCTTTTGAGCCCGATCAATACTCTATGTTAGGTTTGATGAGAATTGTGGAAACAATGGAAAAATTTAAAAAGAAAAATCCTAAATTATCTGCAATCGTTGTTCCCACAAAATATATTGCTAGAACAAGATTACATCAAGATGTTGTAGCATTAATAGAAAAAAAATTAAAAGATAGAAATGTTGATTTGAGTAAACAATATATATCTTATACAACAAAATCAGCTGCAGCTGTCGGTTATGAAAGATTGCCAATTGTTTTAATAAACCAAAAAACAAAATACCAAGATGAATATATTTCTGTAGCTAAAGAAATATTAAACAAAAACAAATAACAAGAGCAAATTAATCATGGATAAAAACAAAATAAAAAAAAGAAAAAGTTTCGTTGATTTATCTGATGACTTTGATGATAATTTTGATAATGGAACAAAAACTCAAGAAAAAACAACTAAAGAAATTATTAACATACACAACGAAATAAATCAAAGAACAAAAAACATAGATGAAATTGAATCAAATGATGATAATTTAGAAAAATTTGAATCAGAATCAAGCAAAAAAAATAATGTTTTAAGTAAAAAAACAACAAAAATTTCAAAAGAAAAAATTAATGAAAATAGTTTTAAAGAAAACAAAAAAGAAGTAAAAATAAATGAAAGTTTTCAAATTTTTTCAGAAGAGTCTTTAGACAAAGGATTTCATTTTTATTCTAATGATCGAGTTATGAACAAAGTTAAAAAATTAGCTAAATCTAAAAATATTAAATTATCAAAATTAATTACAATGATTTTAGATAAAGCAATTAAAGAAGAATAATTTTTGTAATATGTCAATGACTGAAGAATATGTAACTAAACAATGAGCAAAAATAATAAATGAAATTAAACCGTTTATTGAAAATTTAAATTTATTTGACATTCATGTAAAAAATTTAAAAATTGATTTTTTTGATGAAAACAATTTGTTTGTTTTTGTTGATTCAGATTTTGTAAGAACAACTTTGATTGAAAATTACTTAGATAAGTTTAATGAAATATCAAGCGAAATTTTTGGAAAAAATATAAATGTTTCCTTTGTTGATAAAGAAAAACTTTTAAGTGTCCAAACAAAAAATAAAAATTATTTAGAAAAAGAAAATAACTATATAAAAAAAGAACCAATTTTTAGAAAAAACATGACTTTTTCTAATTTTGTGGTTGATGATTCAAATAAAATTGCTTATGATGCAGCCAAGATTTTATCATCAAACCAAAACAAAAAATGAAACCCTCTTTTTATATACGGTAATACAGGTTTAGGAAAAACGCATTTAGCCAATGCTTTGTGTAATGAATATTTTAAAAATTTTCCTAATTCAAAAATTATTTATATTTCAAGTGATGATTTCACAAGAGAAGTTTTTAAATGTTTAACAAACGGAACAATAGAATCATTTAAAAATTATTATCAAGATGTAGATTTATTGGTAATAGAAGACATTCAGTTTTTGACCAACCGGGACAAAACAAATGAGATTTTTTTTAATATTTTTAATGATCTTATGAACAAAGAAAAAATTATATTAATAACTTCAGATAAAAATCCAGATCAACTTTATGATTTTGATCCAAGAATGATTTCTAGATTTTCATGTGGATTGACAATAAGTGTAAAAAAACCAAACACTAAAACAGTTGTTGAAATATTAAATTTGAAATTAAAAGAAATGGATTTTTCTTTTAAATTAACTGAAGCATCCATAAGAAAAATTGTGAATTTGTTTAACACAGATATAAGAAAGTTAGAAGGTATTTTAAATAGAATTGCATTTTTTGCCATGACAAAGTATACCAATTTAACTATTTTAGATAGTGAACAAATAGATGAAATATTAGAATCTGAATACGAAATAATTAATAAGGAATTAAATAAAGATCCCAATATTCTTTTAGAAAAAATTTGTAGAAATTACAATATTAAAAAAGACAATGTTTTATCTTCATCAAGAAAATCTGAGCACACAAATGTTAGAAAAATATGCATGTATATTTTTAAAAAAAATTTACATATGTCGCTAACAGAAATAGGAAAATTTTTTAATAGAGATCATTCCACTGTAAAAACATCTATTGAAAGTGTTGAAAAAATGATTAATGAAGATAGTTCTCTAAAACTTTTTTTAAATGAAATATTGGTCAAATATTAATTTAAAGTTTGGTTTAAAATTTGTATAAGCATTATTTATAATATAATGTATTATTACTTAGTGTTAAAAATATTAAAATTTTAATTGAGATTATTTATGAAACGAACATATCAACCCAACAAAAGAAAGCGAGCTAAAACTCATGGTTTTCGTGAAAGAATGTCAACTCCTTCAGGACGCCAAATTTTAGCAAACAGAAGAAAAAAAGGTCGTTATAAGTTGACTGTGTCAGATGAAAAGTAGTTTAAAAAAATTGTGCAAAAAAAATATCGACTTTCAGATAAAAAAGTTTTTGAATCTATAACAAAACAAAAAAAAATACACTCAAAAAATTTTTTAATTTATTTTCAAAAAAACAAAAAAAATTTTTTTAGAATTTCGATTAACCCACCAAAAAGTAAATTTAAACTTGCTGTTAGCCGTAATAAAATTAAAAGACAAATAAGAACTTTTTTTGACAAGATACCTAATAAACAAATTTCACTAGATTTGTTAATTATTGTAAAAACAACTTATTTAGAAAACACATATAAAAATAATTGTTATGAATTTTTAAAAATAATAGACAAAATAAAAGATTTAAACAATTTATAACAAATTAATAAGGAAATATTAATGCCTTCTAACAATGTAACATTTAATCCTTTTTGATCAGCAAGTGTTATTAATGAAAACAAAGTTAAAAAAAACTTAAAAAAAACATGAGATATTTTCTTTAAGTTTTTTAAGATTTGCATTTTTTTATTTTTAACAGTCATAGGATTATGAGGTTGTACTCAAAATTTTGCAGAATCATGAGTTGGCACTAGTACAACATTAGGTTCAGGGTTAGAAATCGGCTATAATTTTGGCACTACAAATGATTTTAGATATGATTTACAATCATCAGGCAATGCACCATATTTTACATTTACTCACTTTACAACGGATTATGGACCATTTTATGCATGATTTGTTTGACCCGCGGCTCAAATCGTTTTACCTTTAATGTATGCTACAAGAACGCCCTTGGGTTCTGGTGTGGATTTAGGTTTTAATACAATTCTTTCAATTTTTATATTATTGTTGATTATAAGAATAATTACAATGTCAATAACTTTGAATTCAACTTTAGTTACAGAAAGAATGACTGAGGTTCAAGGCAAAGTTGCTGAAATTAACGCTAAATATAAAAATGCTAAAGATCCTCAATCTCGAAGAAACAAACAACTTGAAATAATGCAACTTTACAAAAAAAATAAAATTAAATCTTCTGCAGTTTTTGTTCAGTTATTTGTGACATTGCCAATTTTTTTAATTGTATTCAGAATAGTTTCATCAGTTCGACCAATTAAAGCAACAGTTTTGTTTACTATATGAGATTTGTCAAAAACTCCAATTTCTGAGATTTTTAGTAATTTTACAAACAATGGTTGAACGTACATATTCTTTTTATTAATTATTATTCCTATGCAATTTCTTTCTCAAAAATTACCACAGTATTGAGCAGGAAAAAGAAATAGAGGAGCAAAAGCACAAAGCCAAAAAGGGAATGAACAATTAAATAGAACCAAAAAAATGCAATTAATATTTTCAGTAGTTTTAGCATTCATTACAGCTGTTTCAGCTGCTGGTGTCGGTTTATATTGGTTTTTAAATGCAATATTTACAATTTTGCAATCTTACATAACACATGTGATAATTTTGAAACGACGTCAAAAAATTCATTCTTCATCTAAATTGGATAAAATTTTGAATAGTGATAAGTAAAAAAGAAGTTATTAATTTTTTAAAAGAAAAAAAATTTATTGCATCAAAAAAAATGGGGCAAAATTTTTTAATAGATCAGAATATTGCATTTAAAATAAGAAAAATAGTTAAAAATATTGAATTTGATTATATTTTAGAAATAGGTCCGGGATTAGGTGCAATCACAGAATGTATAAAACCTTTAGCAACATCAAATTATAAAGCTATTGAATTAGACAAACGTTTAGCTTCTTATTTATTAGAAAAACAAATTTTATTAAAGTCTGAAATTATCATTGGTGATGCTTTAAAAATTAATTGAAATGATTTGTTTCCAAAAAATAAGAAAATTTGCCTTATTGGGAATTTGCCGTATTCAATTTCTTCACCACTAATATTTAAATTTATTGATTCAAATATAGACACAGCTATATTAATGCTTCAATTAGAAATGAGCGATAGAATAACTGCAAAAATTAACACTTCTAACTATAATGCATTTAGTGTTTTTTCTCAATATTTTTTAAAAAAACATTCAAAAAATTTTATAGTTGAACCAAATTCTTTTTTTCCTGTTCCAAATGTTAAATCATGTGTGTCATTTTTTGAAAAGAAGAATATAAACGAAATACAAAACATAAACAAGAACGAATTTAAAAATTTTTTATTAAAATGCTTTAATCAACGACGTAAAACAATATTTAATAATTTGAAAAATAATTATCCTAAAGATAAATTAGAAAAAGTATTAAAAAATTTGAATATTGATATACACGCACGACCTCAACAATTAAAAATAAATGATTTTCTTTTACTAATGGATAGTTTATCGTTATGCAATTAAAGTTAATTTCTTATTGTAAATTTAATTTATTTTTAAATGTTTTGAATTATTCTAGCAAATTTAAGAAACATGAAATATTTAGTTTATTTGTTTTGTCAAAAAAATTTTTTGACACAATATATATAAGTGAAAATTCAGGTGTTTCAGTTGAAATTCTTTATAAGGATAAAAATCAAAAAAATTTAAAAATAAAAAATGAAATTATTAACAAAACAATAGCTTATTTTGAAAAATACTATAATGTAAAATTATCTAATTTGAAAATTACAATAATTAAGAGAATTCCAATAGGGTCAGGACTTGGTGGTGGTTCTAGTAATGCTGCAACTATTTTATTGTTTTTATATAAAAAATTTAACATTCCAAAAAACAAACAAATACCTTTACTAAATATAGCTATTGATATAGGATCTGATGTTCCATTTTTCTTGACTCAAAAAAAATTTGCCTTGGTTTCAAGCTATGGAAATGTTGTTAATCCAATTAATTTAAATAAGTTATCATACAATATTATAATTAATAAAGAGATTTGTAATACTAATGCTATTTTTGCGAAATACAAGCAATTAAAAAAAAGCAATATAATTCATTATCAAAACGATTTAATGCAAGCAGCATTTTGTGTGAACCCAAAATTATTAAAAATATACAAAAATCTATCAAAAAAATATTCAAATGTAACTATGTCTGGATCAGGAAGTTCATTTGTTGTTATAAATAATTAAATGGAGTTTTTATGAGTAAAGTTCGAACAAGATATGCACCTTCACCAACAGGACAATTTCATATAGGTGGAGCACGTACAGCTTTGTTTAATTATTTATATGCCAAACACAACAACGGTGAATTTATTTTTCGAATAGAGGACACAGATGTTGAGCGAAATGTTGATGGTGGAGTAGATTCACAATTATCAAATTTGAAATGGTTAAATATTTTTGCTGATGAATCATTAGAAACTCCAACAGAATATGGCCCTTATGTTCAAAGCATGAAATTGGATGTTTATAGACAATATGCTCAAAAGCTTTTAGATTTAAAATTGGCTTATCGTTGTTTTTGTACTAGTGAAGAATTATCGGTAGCAAGAGAAGAATCATTAGCTAGAGGTCAAACACCAAAATATTCACGTAAGTGTTTTAGATTAACAGAAAAGGAAATACAAGAAAAATTAGATTCTAATGTTCCGTTTGCAGTTAGATTATATATTCAACAGGATAAAAAATATCGCTGATTAGATTTAATTAGAGGAGATATTATTGTCCCTGCAGAATCAATGACTGATCCTATAATTTTAAAGTCTAACAAAATAGCAACATATAATTTTGCTGTTGTAATTGATGACCATGATATGAACATTACACATATTTTGCGGGGCGAAGAACATATTTCTAATACTCCATATCAAATCGCAATAAAAGAAGCACTTGGTTTTGAAGATTATTTTCAATATGGTCATTTGTCGATTATCATTGATGACACAGGTAAAAAACTTTCAAAAAGAAATCTAGATATAGAACAATTTATTGAAGGTTTTATGCATAAAGGCTATACACCAGAAGCATTGATTAATTTTATAGCATTGTTAGGTTGATCTGATCCAGATAATAAAGAAATATTAAGTATGTCTGAATTAATTAAAAAATTTTCACTTGATAGAATTGGTTTATCACCAGCATTTTTTGATATTAAAAAATTAAATTGAATATCTAATGAGTATTTTAAAAAAATGGATCCCGATGTTTATTGTACTTTTGTAATGCCTTTTTTAAATTTGAATAATCCTTTAATTCGAGACAAAGAAAAACAATTAGCATTATTATTTAAAAAAGAATTACATTATGCACAAGAATTAAATGATTTAATTGAACAAAATTTTTTAAGTAATTTGTCTTGAGAAAACATAGATATTAAAATTAAAGAATGATTAAAAATAAATTCAAGTTCTAAAATTTTTGCAGAGTTGTTTAAACAATTATCATCAATTCAAGTTTGAGATAGTCAAAACATTAAAACAGCAATAAAAACAGTAGGTTCAAATATCCAATTAGAGGGCAGCAAATTATTTATGCCTATTAGAATGTCGTTAACTGGTCAAGAACATGGTCCTGATTTGTCATCTATAATTAGTTTATATGATAAAAAACAAGTTTTACTATATGTTGAGGAAGTATCTAAAAATTTAAATTAAATATGAACAAAGTTAAATATTTTAGTTTTAAACCTTTATCAAAATTACAATTTTTAAAAGATCCTATTCACGGGGAAATTAATTTTGATGATGATACTTTGTGAATGTATGATATTTTGAATACAAAAGAATTCAAACGTTTACAAGATATTAAACAACTAGGTTTGTCTATACACACTTTCCCTGGAGCATCACATACTCGTGCTTCTCATTGTTTAGGTGCATACGAAGTTATGCGAAGGATTTTAACTAAACCTAGTTTTAAATCAATATCAAAAAACGAAAAATTAATTTTATTGTGTGCTGCACTTTTACATGATTTGGGTCATGGTCCACATTCACATGCTTTTGAAGATTATTTTTTAACTTCTTTAGATGAAGATTCAAAATATTTATTTCACCATGAATGATTTTCTGTTAATTTAATAACAAATCCAAAAGGTGAAATTGCGCCAATATTATTAAAAAACAATATTGATCCGAATTTAGTTGCTTCATTAATTCAACACGACAAAAAGAAAAATAATTTACTACCTTCTTGAATGACACAATTAATTTCATCTGAATTAGATGTTGATCGAATAGATTATTTATTGAGAGATTCTTATTATACTGGAACCAATTATGGTTATATTGATTCAAGAGCACTAATACATTGGATTAATTTTGATTCAAACAAAAAATGTGTTAGTTTTTCCAAAAAAGCTATCCCTATAATTGAAAATTTTTTGATTGGCAGATATCACATGTACCAATCAGTTTATTTAAATGAAAAAACATCGTTATTAGTTGCTACTCTTTGATTTGCTTTTAAAAGAATAAAAGATTTAGATTTTCATAATAAATTTGATTGAAACAACAACACTGAATTGCGGGATGTTTTAAAAATTTTTTTTGCTAATGAATCTGTTAAGAAAATTGATTTAGATAAATATTTGTTTTTGACTGATTCAATGTTTAATTCTTTTTTGTCAACAACATACTTAAAATCTAAAGATAAAATTTTACATAAAATTCTTGAATCATTTTTTGAAAAAAATAAATACATAATGCTCTTATTTGATGATTTTAAAATACGAGATTTTGAATATAAAAAATTTACAAATTTAGAAAATGCAAAATATTTTGTAACTAAATATGAATTTCCAACCAAGGCTTTTTATTCGCCTAATAAAAATTCTTCAGGCATTACAATTTTTGATGATACAAGCAAAAAAAATGTATCAATAATTAATGATAGTGAATTAATTAAAAATGGAAATAAATTATTTACACAAAATAACAAATATAAATATGGGATATTAATACATGAAGATTTTTTAAATAATAATTCAACAATTGCTAAAATCTTAAAAAGATAAAATATAATAACACTACCAAAATAATCTAAACTTAAAAATTTATATCATTTTACTATAAATGTTACTTGAGGTTTACAATGAATAACTTAATAGATCAAGCTTTTACAATAGCCCAATCTCAATTTAAAAATCGTTCGTTTGATTTTAATGCTTTGTGAAAAGAAGTTGTTAAAAAAAATAAATTTTCAAAAGACGAAGAAGCGAAAGTTGTGGGTAATTTTTACTTAGAATTATTACAAGATCTTCGCTTTGTTCACATTGGTGATAGAAAATGAAGATTGCGTGAAACTATGAAATATAATGAATGAGATAAGATTTCACAATCAATGTTCGGCATTAAAGAATATTATGAAGAAGGTTACGAAAATTTTCAACCCGAAAAGAGTGATGAGGACACTTTAGGTTTAGATACAATAAACATGAGTAACGAAGACAATATTTCTGATACAAATTATGTACAAAATTTATTAGATTCTGAAACAGAAAATCATGATGATGATAATGATGATTTGTAAAATTTTTAATATAAAGTAGAAAGATTTTTTATGACATTACTTCAACATTCCACTCGTCTTGTAAATGCTAATTCTATTATAGAAAAAGCTCACAAAGAAAAATATGCTATTGCTCATATAAATATTAATAATTTAGAATGAACAAAAAGTGTTTTAGAGGCTGCCCAAGAAACAAAAACACCAGTTATTTTAGGTGTATCTGAAGGTGCAGTTAAGTATATGGGTGGTTATAAATTAATTCATTGTCTAGTATCTAGTTTGTTAGATTCAATGGATATCACTATTCCTGTAGTTTTGCATTTAGATCATGGTTCTTATGATGGTACTTTCAAAGCTCTTGATGCTGGTTTTACTTCTGTGATGTTTGACGGTTCTCATTTACCATTTAATGAAAATTTAGAAAAATCCCAAAAAGTTGTAGAATATGCAATTAAGCATAATGCATCTGTTGAATTAGAAACAGGAACTATTGGCGGCGAAGAAGATGGCGTTATTGGACAAGGTGAATTAGCAGATCCAGAGGAATGTAAAAAATTAGTTGATTTAAAAAATGTAACTATGCTTGCTGCTGGATTTGGAAATATTCATGGTTTGTATCCTGAGAATTGAAAAGGATTAGATTTTGAATGTTTAAAAAATATTCATGAAGTTACTAATACACCTTTAGTCTTGCATGGCGGATCCGGAATTCCAAATGAACAAGTTGAAAAAGCTATATCATTAGGTATTAGCAAAGTTAATGTAAATACAGAATGTCAATTAGCTTTTGCTGAAGCAACAAGAAAATACATTATGGATAATAAAGATTTAGATTATGCTAAAAAAGGATATGATCCTAGAAAATTATTGAAACCTGGTTGCGAAGCTATTAAAAAAACATGTATTGAAAAATTTACATTATTTAAATCAATAGGAAAAGCATAATCTATATGTTATCAGCTGGAATTGTTGGATTACCTAATGTTGGAAAATCTACATTATTTAATGCGATAACTAATTCTCAAGTTGAAGCAAATAATTATCCTTTTGCTACAATCGAACCTAATGTTGGCATTGTTGAAGTTAGAGACCAAAGATTAATTGAATTAGCCAAATTAATTAATCCTGAAAAAATTATTTTTGCTACATTTAAGTTTGTGGATATTGCAGGTTTGGTAAAAGGCGCATCTAAAGGCGAAGGTTTAGGCAATAAATTTTTATCAAACATTAGAGAAGTAGATTGCATTTGTCATGTAATTCGTTGTTTTGATAGTAATGATATTACTCATGTTAATAACGAAGTAAATCCTATTAGTGATTTAGAGACTATTAATTTTGAATTAATTGTTTCTGATTTAGAAGTTGTTGAAAATCGAATTTCAAAAATATCTAAAAAAGCACAATCAGGTGATAAAAGTTCAAATGAAGAATTAGAATTTTGCTATTTGCTAAAAAAAACTTTAACAAATAATAAATTTGCTAATGAAGTTATTGAAACTGAAAAACAAAAAGAGTATGCAAAATCATATAATTTATTAACAGCAAAACCAATTATATACATCGCAAATATAGATGAAGCCTACATTAAAAATCCTAAAGAAGTAGAACATTTTGTAAATTTAAAAAATTATTTATTAAATCAAAACAAAAATAATATTATTATTCCAATTAGTGCTAAAATCGAATTTGAAATTTCTGAATTACCTGTCGAAAATAGACAAGAAATGATGGATGCGCTAGGATTTATAAATGAATCAGGTTTAGATCAAATTGTTAAAGCAGCATATCAAATTTTGGACCAATTAACTTATTTTACTTTTGGCAAAAAAGAAACAAGAGCTTGAACTTTTTTAAAAGGATATAAAGCCCCACAATGTGCAGGTATCATTCATTCTGATTTTGAACGAGGTTTTATTAAAGTAGAAGTGATTAGCGTGAATGATTTATTAGAGTGTAAATCAGAGGCAAAAGCAAAAGAAATGGGAAAAATTAGATTAGAGGGGAAAGATTATTTAATGCAAGATGGTGACGTATGTAATTTTAAATTTAATGTTTAACACTTTTTAATATTATATTAATAGTAAAGGGGAAATTTATGGCTAAACAAAATGCATTTATTAATCACACTGGATGAATTGAAGTTATTTGTGGACCAATGTTTGCAGGTAAATCAGAGGAATTATTGCGGAGAATAAATCGCATGTCTTTTGCAAATGTAAAATGTTTAGTCTTTAAACCATCTATTGATACAAGAAACCGTGATGTCAAATCAAGAGACGGAAGATCAGCAGAAGCTATAATTATTGAAGATCCATATGAACTTTATAGTTATGTTCAAAAAGAAAGACCAGATTTAGTTGCAATAGATGAAGTTCAATTTTTCGGAAAAGAAATTATTGAAATAGTTCAAACATTTGCTGATAATGGCATTAATGTTTTAGTTGCGGGATTAGATCGTGATTTTCGGGGAGAACCCTTTGGTTCTATACCAGCATTATTAACAATTGCTGAAAAAATTACAAAATTAACAGCAATTTGCACAGAATGTGGGGCCGAAGCTTCGAGAACTCAAAGATTAATAAATGGGAAACCCGCTCCATATGAATCTCAATTAATTTTAATTGGTAACCAAGAATCATATACTGCTAGATGCAGACATCACCATAGTGTTCCTAATCGTCCAATCAAACCTCAAACAATTGAATTTAAAAATCATATAAAAAATATAAAAAAATTTGATGATATTTCAAACAAATCTTAATATTTTTTAAATATATGAACTATCATTTCATTTTTTAACATTATTAATGTTTTTCAATAAATTTTTTACAAAAATTTTAGGAATATTTAAATTTGTTTTTAAATGATATAAAGCTCTAGAACCAACTACATCTTCAATTTCATTTAAAATAATTTGCCTTTTATTTTTTAAAAAGAAATCTATTCCATAGAAACCTAATGGCAATTTGTTAATAATTTTTTTTAAATAAATTTTTTGTAAGAAATTTAATTTGTATTTTTCAACATTTTTATTGATACTGAAATTTGCTCTAAATTCTTCTGAGTTATTAGCAGTTCTTTTTACAGCATAAAGAATTTTTTTGAACATTACATAAACTCTAATATCTACATTTCCGTGCTCAAAAAAATCTTGGACAATGTATTCTTTATTTAAAACATTAATTTTATCTAATTCATCAA
>JADBBT010002463.1:0-12847 GCA_015711505.1 Sylvilagus bachmani
GGTTAGGGCTAAGGTTACATGTAAGGCTATGGTTATGGTTAGGTGTAGGACTAGGGCTAGGGTTACGGTTAGGGATTGGATTTGGTTTTATGTTAGGCCTAGGGCTAGTGCTAGGGCTAGGTATTGTTAGGATTAGGTGTAGGGTTAAGGTTAGGCTTAGGGCTAGTTTTAGAGTTAGGGTTAGGGTTAGAGCTAGGGAGAGGTCTAGGTTTATAGTTAGGGTTAGTTAAGGACTAGGGTTAAGTCTTATGTCAGGTTTAGGGTTAGGGTTAGGGTTAGGGTTAGGGTTAGGGTTAGGGTTAGCACTAGGGCTAATTCTAAGGCTAGGAATAGGTTTAGGGCCAAGACTAGGACTGGGGCTAGTGCACAAGTTGGTTGGGGCTTGGACTAGGTTTAGGGTTAGGACTAGGGTCAGGTTTAAGGTTAAGGCTTGGGTTAGGGTTAGGTTTAGGGCTAGGGTTAATGTTAGGGTTATGGCTAGACCTAGGGCTAGGCTTAGGGTTAGGGTTAGTATTAGAGCTAGTGTTAGGGTTTGGTTTAGGGTTTGGGCTAGGTCTAGGTTTAGGGATAGGGTTATGATTAGGAATAGGGCTAGGTGTATGTCTAAGGCAAGGGTTATAATTCGAGCTATGGCTAGTGCTAGGGCTATGATAGACTTAGTGTTGGAGTTAGGGTGTGTTAGGGTTAGTGTTAGGGTTCGGGTTAGGGTTAGGATTAGGGTTAGTGTTAGGGTTAGGTTTATGGTTAGGGCTAGTTACAGTGTTATGTTTATAGCCTGGGCTAGGTAAGGCTTGGTTAGGTTTAGGGCTAGGCCTAGGACTATGGTTAGGACTAGGTGTAGAGCTACCTTTAGGGTTGTGTTAAGGTTAAGGTATGGGCTACTGTTGGGTTAACAGTTAGGACCTTGACTAAGTCTAAGGCTATGGTTAAGGTCAGGTGTAGGATTAGGGTTTGGGTTTGGGTTAGGGTTGGGGTTAGGTTTCGGGTTTGGATTAGGGTTAGGGTTAGGGTTAGGGTTCGGGTTCGGGTAAGGTTTAGGGTTGGGGTTGGGGTGGTGTGGGGTTGGGGTTGGGGTTAGGGTAAGGTCTAGAGCTAGGGCTAGGGATAGGGATAGGGTTAGGGTTAGGGTAAGGGCTAGGGTAGGGTAAGGGTTAGGTCTAGTGGTAGGGTTCGGGTTAGGTTTAGGGTTAGTGTCAGTGTTAGGGCTAGGGCTAGGATTAGGTTTAGGGTTAGGGTTAGCGCTAGGATTAGGGATAGGGTTAGTGTTAGGGCTAGGGTTAGGGTTAGGGCTAGGGTTAGGGTAGGTTTAGGGTTAGGGTTACGGTTAGGGTTAGGGCTAGGGTTAGGGTTAGGGTTAGGGTTAAAGTTAGGGCTAGGGCTAGGGCTAGGGTTAGGGTTAGGGTTAGGGTTAAAGTTAGGGCTAGGGCTAGGGCTAGGGTTAGTGTTTTGGTTAGGGCTAGGGCTAGGGCTAGGGTTAGGGTTAGGGCTAGGGCTAGGGCTAGGGTTACAGTTAGGGTTAGGACTAGGGCTAGGGCATTGGCTAGTGCTAGGTTTAGTGTTAGGGTTAGGGCTTTGCCTAGGGTTAGGGTTATGGCTAGGGCTAGGGCTAGGGTTAGGGTTAGGGTTAGGGTTAGGGTTATTACTAGGGCTAAGTCTAGGGCTAGGTTAGGGTTAGGGTTTGGGTTTGAGCTAGGGCTAGGGTCAGGTTTATGGTTAGGGTTAGGGCTAGGCTATGGATAGGATTAGTGTTAGAGCTAGGGTTAGGTTTAGGACTAGGGATAGGGCTAGGGTTAGCGTTAGGGTTAGGGTTAGGGTTAGCCTAGGGTTAGGGTTAGGGTTAGGGTTAGGACTAGGGGCTAGGGCTAGGGTTAGGGTTAGGGTTATGGCTAGTGCTAGGGTTAGGGTTAGGGTTAAGGTTAGGATTAGGGTAGGGCTATGCTTAGGGTTAGGGTTAGGGCTAGGTATAGGATTCGTTTTAGGGATAGGGCTAGGGCTAGGTTAGGGTTAGGGTTAGCGCTAGGATTTAGGTTAGGGTTAGGGCTATGGTTAGGTTTAGGGTTAGGGCTAGGCCTTGTTAGATTTTGGGTGTGAGTTACAGTTAGGGCTAGGGTTAGGGCTAGATGTATGGTTAGGATGAGGGTTAGTGTTAGGGTAGGGCTTGGGCTAGGGCTATGGCTAGGGCTAGGTTTTATTTTAGGGTTAGGGTTATGACTAGGGCTAGGGCTAGTACTAGGATTAGTGTTAGGGTTAGCTTTAGGGCTAGGGTTAGGTTTAGGATTAGGTTTAGGGCTATTTTAGGGCTAGGTTTAGGGTTAGGTTTAGGGTTAGGGTTAGGGTTAGGGTTAGTGCTCGGCTAGGGTTAGGGTAAGGGTTAAGCCTAGGATTGGGTTTAGGTTTAGGGTTAGGGCTAGGTCTAGGGCTAGTGTTAGGTTTAGGGTTAGGGCTAGGTTTAGGGTTAGGGTTATGGCTAGGGCTACGGATAGGGCTAGGATTAGGTTTAGGGTTTGGGTTAGAGCTAGGACTAGGGTTGTGTTTAGGGTTAGGGTTAGGACTAGGGCTAGGGCTAGGGTTAGGGTTAGGGTTAGGGCTAGGGTTAGTGTTAAAGTTAGGTCTAGGGCAAGGGATAGGGATAGGTATATTTTTATGGCTAGGGCTAGGGCTAGGGTTAGTGTTAGGGTTAGGTTTAGGGCTAGGGTTAGGGTTAGGGTTAGGATTAGTGTTAGGACTATGGTTAGGTTTAGGGTAGGGATATGCCTGGTTAGATTTAGGGTGTGGGTTAGGGTTAAGGCTGGGGTTAGGGCTAGGTGTTGGGTTAGGTTAGTGTTAGTGTTAGGGTAGTGCTAGGGCTAGGGCTAGTGTTAGGTTCAGGGTTAAGGCTATGACTAGGGCTAGGGCTAGTGCTAGGGATAGGGATAAGGATAGGGTTAGGGCTAGAGCTAGAGATAGGCCTAGGTTTAGGCTTAGGGTGAGGGTTAGGGCTAGTGCTAGGGTTAGGGTTAGGGTTAGGGTTAGTGCTAGGCTTCGGTTAGTGTTAGGGTTAGGGCTAGGGTTGTGTTTAGGGTTAGGATTAGGACTAGGGCTAGGGCTAGGTTTAGGGTTAGGGTTAAGGTTACAGCTAGGGTTAGGGTTAGGGTTAGAGCTAGGGCTAGGCCTTGGGTTAGGGTTACAGTTAGGGTTAGGGTTAGTGTTTGTACTAGGATTAGGTTTAGGGCTAGGGTTAAGGTTAGGGTTAGGATTAGGGTTAGGGCAATGTTTAGGGTTAGGGTTAGGGCTAGGTTTAGGGTTAGAGTTAGGGTTAGGGCTAGGGCTACATTAGGGTTAGGGTTAGGGTTAGGGTTAGGGTTAGGGTTAGCGCTAGGATTAGGTTTAGGGTTAGGGCTATGTTTAGTTTTAGGTTTAGGTCTAGACCTGGTTAGGTTTACGGTGTGGGTTATGGTTAGGGCTATGGTTAGGGCTAGGTTTATGGTTAGGTTAGGGTTAGTGTTAGGTTAGGACTAGGGCTAGGGCTAGGGTTAGGGTTAGGGTTAGAATTAGGGTTAGGGCTATGTTTAGGGTTAGGGCTAGGTTAGGGTTAGGTTTAGGGTTAGGGCTAGTGCTAGGGCTAGGTTGGGATTAGGGTTAGGTTTAGTGATAGGATTAGGGTTAGGGTTAGGTGTATAGTTAGGTTTATGGTTAGGGCTAGGTCCGGTTAGGTTTAGGGTGTGAATTATGCTTAGGGCTAGGGTTAGGGCTAGGGGTAGCGTTAGGGTTTGTGTTAGGATACGGCTAGGGCTAGGGCTAGGGCTAGGCCTAGGGTTAGGGTTAGTGTTAGGTTTAGGGTTAGGGTTAGGGTTAGGTGTATAGTTAGGTTTATGGTTAGGGTTAGTGTTAGTGCTAGGCTAGGGTTAGGTTTAGCTTTAGGGTTAGGGGTAGGACTAGGGTTAGGGTTAGGGTTAGTGCTAGGCTAGGGTTAGTGTTAGGGTTAGGGCTAGCATTGGGTTTAGGGTTAGGGTTAGGGCGCTAGGGCTGGGGCTAGGGTTATGGCTACGGCTAGGGCTAGGGCTAGGGTTAGGGTGAGGGTTAGGACTATGGCTAGGGTTAGGTTTAGGGTTAGGGTTTCTGCTAGGCTACGGTTAGGGTTAGTTTTAGGGCTAGGGTTGTGTTTATGGTTAGGGTTAGGACTAGGGCTAGGGCTAGGGTTCGGGTTAGGGTTAGGTTAGGACTAGGGCTAGGGTTATGGTTAGGGTTAGGTTTAGGGCTAGGGTTAGGGCTAGGGTTAGGTTTATTGTTAAGTCTAGGGCTAGTGTTAGGGTTAGTGTTAGGTTTAGGTTTAGGGCTAGGTTAGGGTTAGAGTTAGGATTAGGTTTAGGGCTATGTTTAGGTTTAGGGCTAGCTTAAGGGTTAGTGTTAGTGTTAAGATTAGGGCTAGGTTAGGGTTAGGGTTAGGGTTAGCGCTAGGATTAGGGTTAGGGATAGGGTTATGGGTAGGGTTAGTGTTAGTGCTAGGCTAGGGTTAGGTTTAGGGTTAGGGCTAGCATTGGGATTAGGGTTAGGGTTAGTGCTAGTGTAAGGGCTAGCATTAGGTTTAGGGTTATCGCTGGCTTTAGGGTTAGGGTTAGCTTTAGGGCTAGTGTTAATGTTACGGTTAAGGCTAAGGTTAGGGCTAGGGTTAGGGTTATGTTTAGGATTAGGGCTAGTGTTAGGGTTAGGGTTAGGGTTAGGGCTAGGTTTAGGTTTAGGGTTAGTGCTTTGGTTAAGGTTAGGGTTAGGGTTAGGGTTAGTGCTAGGGCTAGGGCAAGGGCTAGGGCTATGGTAGGATTAGGGTTAGGGTTAGGGCTAGGGCTAGGGTTAATGTTAGGGTTAGGGCTAAGGTTTGGGCTAGGGTTAGGGTTATGTTTAGGATTAGGGCTAGGGTTAGAATTAGGGTTAGGGCTAGGGCTGGTGCTAGGGTTATGACTAGGGCTAGGGGTAGGGCTAGGGTTAGCTTTAGGGTTTGGGTTAGAGCTAGGGCTAGGGTTAGGTTTAGGGTTAGCTTTAGGGCTAGGCTATGATTAGGGTTAGGGTTAGTGCTAGGGTTGTGTTTTGGGTTAGGGTTAGGACTAGGTCTAGGTTTAGGATTAGGATTAGGGTTAGGGTTACAGCTAGGTTCAGGGTTAGGGCTAGGGTTAGGGCTAGGGCTAGTTTAGGGTTAGGGTTATGGTTAGCACTAGGATTAGGGCTAGGGTTAGGGCTAGCTGTAGGGTTAGGTTAGGGTAAGTGTTAGAGTAGGGTTAGGGCTAGGGCTAGGGCTAGGGCTAGGTTTAGGTTCAGGGTTAGGGTAATGATTAGGGCTAGGGCTAGTGCTAGAGTTAGGGTTAGGGTTAGGGCTAAGGCTAGGGCTAGGGCTAGCGCTAGGGTAAGCGTTAGGGTTAGTGTTAGGGCTAGGCCTAACGTTAGGTTTAGGGCTAGGGCTAGGGTTAGGGTTAAGTTTAGGGTTATGTTTAGTGCAAGGCTAGTTTTAGGATTAGGGTTATGTCTAGGGCTACGGCAAGGGCTAGGGTTAGGGTGAGGGTTAGGGCTAGGGCTGGGGTTAGGTTTAGGGTTACGGTTACTGCTAGGCTATGGTTAGGGTTAGGGTTAGGGCTAGGGTTGTGTTTATGGTTAGGGTTAGGACTAGGGTTAGGATTAGGGTTAGGGTTAGGGCTAGGGTTAGGGTTAGGGTTAGGGCTAGGGCTAGGGCTAGGGTTAGGTTTATGGTTATGGCTAGGGCTAGTGTTAGGGTTAGTGTTAGGGTTAGGTTTAGGGCTAGGGCTATGTTTAGGGCTAGGTTTAGGGCTAGCTTTAGAGTTAGTGTTAGGGTTACGGTTAGGGCTAGGGTTAGGGCTCGTTGTAGGTTTAGTTTAGGGTTAGTGTTAGGGTAGGGCTTGGGTTGGGGCTAGTGCTAGGACTAGGGTTAGGTTCAGGGTTAGGGTTATGACTAGGGCTAGGGCTAGTGCTAGGTTTAGGGTTAGGTTTAGGGCTAGGACTAGGGCTAGGATTAGGTTTAGGGTTAGGGCTAGGTCTAGGGTTATGGTTAGGGTTAGTGTTAGTGCTAGGCTAGGGTTAGGTTTAGGGTTAGGGCTAGCATTGGGTTTAGGGTTAGGGTTAGTGCTAGTGTAAGGGCTAGGTTTAGGTTTAGGGTTATCGCTAGCTTTAAGGTTAGGGTTAGGTTTAGGGCTAGGGTTAGGGTTATTGTTAGGGTTAGTGCTAGGGTTAGGGCTTGGGTTAGGGTTAGTGTTTGGGTTAGGGCTAGGGCTAGGGCTAGGGTTAGGGTTAGGGTTAGTGTTATTGCTAGGCCTAAGGTTAGGTTTAGGGCTAGGGCTATGGTTAGGGTTAAAGTTAGTGTTTGGTTTAGTGCTAGGGTTAGGGTTAGGTTTATGGTTATTTCTAGTGCTAGGGCTAAGCCTAGGGTTAGGGTTAGGGTTAGGGTTAGGGTTAGGGTTAGGGTTAGGGTTAGGGTTAGGGCTAGGGCAAGGGCTTGTCAGGGTTAGTGTTGGGTTTGGGGTTGGGGTTAGGGATAGTGTTACGGCTAGGGCTAGGGCTAGGGCTAGTGTTAATGTTACGGTTAAGGCTAAGTTTAGGGCTAGGATTAGGGTTATGTTTAGGGTTAGGGCTAGTGTTAGGGTTAGGGTTAGGGCTAGGGTTAGGTTTAGGGGTAGTGCTAGGGTTAGGGTTTTGGTTAGGGTTAGGGTTAGGGTTAGGGTTAGGGTTAGGTCTAGGGCTAGGGCAAGGGCTAGGGCTATGGTTAGGATTAGGGTTAGGGTTAGGGCTATTGATAGGGTTAATGTTAGGGTAGGGCTAAGGTTAGGGCTAGGGTTAGGGTTATGTTTAGGATTAGGACTAGGGTTAGAGTTAGGGTTAGGGCTAGGGCTGGGGCTAGGGTTATGGCTAGGGCTAGGGATAGGGCTAGGGTTAGGTTTAGGGTTTGGGTTAGAGCTAGGGTTAGGGTTAGCTTTAGGGCTAGGCTACGATTAGGGTTAGGGTTAGTGCTAGGGTTGTGTTTTGGGTTAGGGTTAGGACTAGGGCTAGGGCTAGGATTAGGATTAGGGTTAGGTTTACGGCTAGGGTTAGGGTTAGGGTTAGGGCTAGGGCTAGGGTTAGGATTATGGTTATGTCTAGGGCTAGGTTTAGGTTTAGTGTTAGGGTTAGGTTTAGGGCTAGGGTTAGGGTTAGAGTTAGGATTAGGGTTAGGGCTATGTTTAGGGTTAGGGTTAGGGTTATGTTTAGGGCCATGGCCAGGGCTAGGTTAGGGTTAGGGTGAGTTTTAGGGTTAGGTTTAGGTCTAGTGCTAGGTTTAGGATTAGGGTTAGGGTTAGTGCTAGGGTAATGGTTAGGTCTAGTGCTAGTGTTAGGGCTAGGGTTAGGGTTAGGATTAGATCTAGTGCTAGGGTTAGGGTTAGGGTTTGGTTTAGGTGAGGGTTAGGTTGAGGGTAGGGTTAGGCCTGGCTACGGTTAGGGTTAGGCTTAGGACTAGGGTTGTGTGTAGGGTTAGGGTTATGACAAGGGCTAGGGCTAGGGTTAGGGTTACGGTTAGGGTTAGGGTTAGGGTTACGGTTTGGGTGCAGGATAGCGTTAGGGTTAGTGTTAGGACTAGGGCTAGGGCTTGGCCTAGGGTTAGGTTTCGGGTTATGGTTTGGTCTAGTGTTAGGGTTAGTGTTAGGGTTAGGTTTAGGGCTAGGGTTAGGGTTAGGATTAAGTTTAGGATTAGGGTTAGGGTTAGGGCTAGGTTTAGGGTTAGGGTTAGGTTAGGGTTAGGACTAGGGTTTGGATTGAGTTAGGGCTATGGCTAGGGCTAGGGTTAGGTATATGGTTATGGCTAGCGCTAGGATTAAGGGTAGGGTTAGGGCTATGGTAAGGTTTAGGGTTAGGGCTAGACCTGCTTAGGTTTAGGGTGTGGGTTAGGGTTAGGGTAGGGTTAGGGCTAGTTGTAGGTTTAGATTCGGATTAGTGTTAGGGAAGGTCTTGGGTTGGGGCTAGTGCTAGGGCTAGGGTTAGGTTCAGGGTTAAGGTTACGGCTAGGTATAGGGTAGTTTTAGGGCTAGGGCTAGGGTTAGTTTTAGTGTTAGGGTTAGGTTTAGGGCTAGGGCTAGGTTAGGGGTAGGGTTACGGTTAGCACTAGGATTAGGGCTAGGGTTAGGGCTAGGTGTAGGGTTAGGTTAGGGTTCGTGTTAGGGTAGGGTTAGGGCTAGGGCTAGGGCTAGGGTTAGGTTCAGGGTTAGGGTAATGATTAGGGCTGGGGCTAGTGCTAGGGTTAGGGTTAGGGTTAGGGCTAGGGCTAGGGCTAGGGCTAGCGTTAGTGTAGGTTTAGGGCTAGGGCTAGGGTTAGGGTTAGGGTTAGGGTTAGGGTTAGTGCAAGGCTAGGGTTAAGGTTAGGTTTATGTCTAGGGCTACGGCAAGGGCTAGGGTTAGGGCTAGGGCTAGCGTTATGTTTAGGGTTTGGGTTACTCCTAGGCTACAGTTAGGGTTAGGGTTAGATCTAGGGTTGTGTTTTGGTTTAGGGTTAGGAATACGGCTAGGGCTAGGGTTAGGGTTAGGGTTAGGGCTTGGTTAGGGTTATGGTTAGGCCTAGGGCTAGTGCTAGGGTTAGGGTTAGTGTTAGGGTTAGCTTTAGGGCTAGGGTTAAGTTTAGGATTAGGTTTAGGTCTATGTTTAGGGTTAGGTTTAGGGCTAGGTGTAGGGTTAGCTTTAGGGCTAGGGTTAGGTTTAGGATTAGGGTTAGGGCTATGTTTAGGGTTAGGTTTAGGGCTAGGTGTAGGATTAGTGTTAGGGTTAGGGCTTGGGCTAGGTTAGGGTTAGGGTTAGGGTTAGGGTTAGGGTTAGTACTAGGATTAGTGTTAGGGTTAGTGCTAGGGTTAGGGTTAGGCTTAGGGTTAGGACGAGGGCTAGGCCTAGGTTTAGGGTTAGGGTTAGGGCTAGGGTTAGGGTTAGGGTTAGGGTTAGGACTAGGGCTAGGGTTAGTGTTAGGGTTAGCTTTAGGGCAAGGGTTAGGGTTAGGATTAGGTTTAGGGCTATGTTTAGGGTTAGGTTTAGGGCTAGGCTTAGGGTTAGTGTTAGGGCTAGGGCTAGGGCTAGGGTTAGGGTTAGGGTTAGCGCTAGGATTAGGGTTAGGGTTAGGGCTATGGTTTGGTTTAGGGTTAGAGCTAGACCTGCTTAGGTTTAGCGTGTGGGTTAGGGTTAGGGCTAGGGTTAGGGCTAGTTGTAGGTTTAGTTTAGGGTTAGTGTTAGGGTAGGGCTTGGGCTGGGGCTAGTGCTAGTTGTAGGGTTAGGTTCAGGGTTAGGGTTATGACTAGGGCTAGGGCTAGTGCTAGGATTAGGGGTAGGTTTAGGGCTAGGGCTAGGGCTAGGATTAGGTTTAGGGTTAGGGCTACGTCTATGCTTATGGTTAGGGTTAGTGTTAGTGCTAGGTTTGGGTTAGATTTAGGGTTAGGGCTAGCATTGTGTTTAGGGTTATGGTTAGTGCTAGTGTAAGGGTTAGGGTTAGGTTTAGGGTTATTGCTAGCTTTAGGGTTAGGTTTAGGGTTAGGGCTAGGGTTAGGGTTATTGTTAGGGTTAGGGTTAGGGCTAGGGCTTGGGTTAGGGTTAGTGTTTGGGTTAGGGCTAGGGCTAGCGCTAGGGTAAGCGTTAGGGTTAGTGTTAGGGCTAGGCCTAACGTTAGGTTTAGGGCTAGGGCTATGGTTAGGGTTAAAGTAAGGGTTAGGTTTAGTGCTAGGGTTAGGGTTAGGTTTAGGGTTATTTCTAGTGCTAGGGCTAAGCCTAGGGTTAGGTTTAAGGTTAGGGTTAGGGTTAGCGTTAGGTTTAGGGTTAGGGTTATGGTTAGGGCTAGGGCAACGGCTTGTTAGGGTTAGTGTTGGGTTTGGGGTTGGGGTTTAGGGATAGTGTTAGGGTTAGGGCTAGGGCTAGGGCTAGTGTTAATGTTACGGTTAATGCTAAGGTTTGGGCTAGGGTTAGCGCTAGGGTTAGGGTTATGTTTAGGGTTAGGGCTAGTTATAGGGTTAGGATTAGGGCTAGTGTTAGGTTTAGGGTTAGTGCTAGGGCTCGGGTTAGGGTTAGGTTTAGGGTTAGTGCTAGGGCTAAGGCAAGGGCTAGGGCCATGGTTAGGATTAGGGTTAGGGTTAGTGTTAGGGCTAGTGTAGGGCTAGGGCTAGGGTTAATGCTAGGGTTAGGGCTAAGGTTAGGGCTAGGGTTAGGGTTATGTATAGGATTAGGGCTAGGGTTAGAGTTAGGTTTAGGGCTAGGGCTGGGGCTAGTGTTATGGCTAGGGCTAGGGATAGGGCTAGGGTTAGGTTTAGGGTTTGGGTTAGAGCTAGGGTTAGGGTTAGGTTTAGGGTTAGGTTTATGGCTAGGGCTAGTGTTAGGTTTAGTGTTAGGGCTAGGGTTGTGTTTTGGGTTAGGGTTAGGACTAGGGCTAGGGCTAGGATTAAGATTAGGGTTAGGTTTACTGCTAGGGTTAGGGTTAGGGCTAGGGCTAGGTTAGGATTATGGTTATGTCTAGGGCTAGGTTTAGGTTTAGTGTTAGGATTAGCTTTAGGGCTAGGGTTAGGGTTAGAGTTAGAATTAGGGTTAGGGCTATGTTTAGGTTTAGGGTTAGGGTTAGTGTTAGGGCCATGGCCAGGTCTAGGGAAGGGTTAGGGTTAGTTTTAGGGTTCAGGTTAGGGTTAGGGCTAGGTTTATGGTTAGGCCTAGGGTTAGGTTTAGGTCTAGTGCTAGGTTTAGGGTTAGGGTTAGGGTTAGTGCTAGGGTAAGGGTTAGGGTTAGGGCTAAGGCTAGGGCTAGGGCTAGGGTTAAGGGTTAGGGTTAGGTCTAGTGCTAGGTTTAGGGTTAGGGTTTGGTTTAGATGAGGGTTAGGTTGAGGGTTAGGGTTAGGCCTGGCTACGGTTAGGGTTAGGCTTAGGGCTAGGATTGTGTTTAGGGTTATGGTTAGGACAAGGGCTAGGGCTTGGGTTACGGTTACGGTTAGGGTTAGGGTTTGGGTGCAGGCCAGCGTTAGGGTTAGTGTTAGGACTAGGGCTAGGGCTTGGCCTAGGGTTAGGTTTCGGGTTATGGTTAGGTCTAGTGTTAGGTTTAGTTTAGGGTTAGGTTTAGGGCTAGGGTTAACGTTAGGATTAGGGTTAGGGTTAGGGCTAGGTTTTGGGTTAGGTTTAGGGCTAGGGTTAGGGCTAGGGTTTGGGTTGTGTTAGGGTTAGGGTTAGGGTTTGGGTTAGGGTTAGGGTAGGGTTATGGTTAGCATTAGGATTAGGGTTAGGGTTAGTACTAGGGTTAGGCTTAGGGTTAGGGCTAGGGTTAGGGTTAGGGTTAGGGCTAGGGCTAGGGTTAGGGTCAGGTTTATGGTTAGGTCTAATGCTAGGGTTAGTGTTACGGTTTGGTTTAGGGTTAGGGTTTGGGTTATGGTTAGGGTTAGGGTTAGGGATAGGTTTAGGGTTAGGGCTAGTGTTAGGGTTAGGGTTAGGACTAGGTTAGTGTTAGGGTTAGGGTTAGGGCTAGGACTAGGGTTAGGTTTAGTGTTAGAATTACAGCTGGGGCTAGGGCTAGGGTTAGGGTTAGGGTTAGGACTAGGGCTCGGGTTAGGGTTAGGTTTAGGGTTAGTTCTAGTCTAGGGTTAAGGTTAGTGTTAGGGCTAGGATTGCGTTTAGGGTTAGGGTTAGGGCTAGGACTAGGGATAGGTTTAGGGTTAGGGCTAGTGTTAGGGTTAGGGTTAGTGTTAGGGCTAGGATTGCGTTTAGGGTTAGGGCTAGGACTAGGGATAGGTTTAGTTTTAGAGTTACGGCTGGGGCTAGGGCTAGCTTTATGGTTAGGGTTAGGGTTAGGGTTAGGACTAGGCCTCATGTTAGGTTTATGGTTAGTGATATGGTTAGTGTTAGAGTTAAGGTTAGGGTTAGGGCTAGAGTTAGGGTTAGGGTTAGTGCTAGGGTTAGGGTTAGGTTTAGGGTTATGGCTAGGGCTAGGGCTAGTCCTAGGGTTAGGGTTAGTCTTAGGGTTAGGCCTAAGGCTAGGGCTAGGGTTAGGGTTAGGATTACAATTAGGATTTGGGTTAGGACTAAGTTTAAGTTTAGGTTTAGGACTAGGATTAGGGTTAGTGTTAGGGTTAGGGTTAGGGTTAGGGTTAGGGTTAATGCTAGGGTTAGGGTTAGAGTAAGGTTTATGGCTAGGAATAGAGCTAATCCTAGGGTTAGGTTTAGAGTTAGGTTTAGGGCTAGGGCTAGGACTTGTTAGGGTTAGGGTTGAGTTTGGGGTTGGGTTTGGTGTTGGGGTTAGGGATAGGGTTAGGGTTAGGGATAGGGCAAGGGCTTGGGTTAGTTTTAGGGTTAGGACTAAGGTTAGAGCTAGGGTTAGGGTTATGGTTAGGGTTTTGGTTAGGGATAGGATTAGGGTTAGGGCTAGGGATAGGGATAGGGATAGGGATATGGATAGGGCTAGGGCTATGTTTAGGGTTAGGGCTAGGTTTAGGGCTAGGGTTAGGTTTAGGGATATGGCTGTGGCTTTGGCTAATGCTAGGTTTAGGGTTAGGGTTAGGGCTTCACCTAGGTTTGGGGTTAAAGTTAGGGCTAGGGCTAGGGCTAGGGCTAGGGTTAGGGTTATTGCTAGGGCTAGGTCTAGGGCTATATTAGGTTTAGGGTTTGGATTTGAGCTAGGGCTAGGTTTAGGGTTAGGGTTAGGTGATCGGAGCCGTCCTCGTCCAGCAAGAAACCGAAACCGACCACTGCGAACAGGGTTCTTTATTGCTCGGCAAGCGGAGATCCTGCCTCGATCTCAATCGGGATCAAAAGCCGGAACTTCCGGGTTACAAGAACTTATATTCGCAGTACACGTCACGAATCGGGTGATCGGCCAGAAGCGCCGGGATAGGGCAGTT
>JADBBT010002464.1:0-12847 GCA_015711505.1 Sylvilagus bachmani
CTATATAAAGATAATTAAAAAGGGAAAAAAAAAAGAAAGAAAAAAAAAATCAGTGTTACATTGGAAACTGCATCAAAAAGTTAGTCAGTTTCAAACATATATATATATTTCATGTAGGACCTCTGTACGTAATGAGCTGTACAATGTGACTCAATGCTAAAACGAGAACTCAAAGAGTATATTCCACTTTGTGTTACTATATGAGGGCAAAGGGACGAATTCATTACTTAACACATGCTAAATTGATCACATGTATACAAAGAAAATTGAAAACGAATCTGGACGTGAACGAAAGGGTGGAGGGAGCGGGGAAGGGGGGAGGGTTGCGGGGGGAGAGGGAAAATATGGGGGGAAACCCATTGTAACCCATAAGTCGTACCTTGGAAATTTATATTCTAAATAAAAGTAAAAAAAAAAAAAAGAAAATCTTAAGGAAAGCTAGTAAGAGGCCAATATTCGGAAAAATCTTCAAAAAAAACACAAAATGAATTGAATAACATATTAAAAATGTCCCAGTTGGGGCACCAGATTCTGTCTCGGTTGCCCCTCTTCCAGGCCAGCTCTCTGCTGTGGCCCAGGAGTGCAATGGAGGATGGCCCAAGTGCTTGGGCCCTGCACACCATGGGAGACCAGGATAAGCACCTGGCTCCTGCCATCGGATCAGCGCGGTGCACTGGCCGTGGCGGCCATTGGAGGGTGAACCAACGGCAAAGGAAGACCTTTCTCTCAGTCTCTCTCTCTCTCACTGTCCACTCTGCCTGTCAAAAAAAAAGTCATGATTCATTTATCCATATGATGCAAAGTTTCTTCAACATTTGCAAAATGATAAGATAAACATGACACACATTATCAGAATGACCGATTTAAAAATTCTATAATCATTTTAATGGATGGGGAATAAACATTTGACCATACATTTCATGAAAAAAATGCTCAACAAATTAGGAATGCAAGGGATGTACAACAACATAATAAAGTCCATATGGATCAAGCCCACCGCTACCATCATACTCAACAGTGAAAAGCTGAAGTTTTCCTTTAAGATCAGGAACACAGCAACATTAGCTGATCTCACTACTTGTATTTAATATATAAAGGGACTTCAAAAAAATCTGAGGAAAAGTGGAATTAAAAGTTTGCTACGGTGCAAAAATTTTTGAAATCCATTTTTTAATTCCATGATATATTTTCTTCATATCCTATCCTTTGTATGAATGGATTTAAAAATTTTTATGCCAAATATCCTTTAATTGTGTTTTCCATAAATTTTTATAGTACACATATAGTACTCATTTTCCTAGTCAGAAAAACTACACAAGAAAAAGAAATAAAATCATCAAAATTGGAAAGGAAGAAGTTAAAGTGTCTTTGTAAATGCGATAATCTCATTTATGGAAAATCTTGAAGTCTCCATCAAAAATCTGGTAGCATTGATAACTTGAGTAACATTGCAGGATGTTAAAAAATATAAAAATTAACAATGATGTATATGAAAGTGATATGAGTAAAGTAATAGCATGCACATACTGCATCAAAATATACTTATAAATTAATTTAACTAGTGATATTAAAGACATATACATCGATAATTGTAACACATTAAGGAAAACATGAAAATGATAGGGATAAATGGAAGGATATCCTGTGTTCATGGATTAGGATGAATCTTGTTAAAATATTCATATGACCAAAATGATGTACAGATTCAGTGTAACTGCTAATAACAATCCACTGTCTTTCTTCACAGAAACACAAAAATATTTACTAGAATTCATAACAAACCATGAAAGGCCTAATAGCTAAAACTCTCTTGCATAAGAGGAATAAAGCCAGACACATCTCCCTTCCTGATTTCAAACTAGATTACAATGGCAGAGTAGTCAAAACATTACAGAACTGGCAAAGAAAGCATTAGTTAGAAAAAGTGATCTGAAAATAGAGCCCAGAAATAAGCCCACAAGTATAAGGCAACTAAATTTTGACAAGAGTGTCAAGAATACATAATGAGGAAAGGATAGTTTCTTCAATATATGTTGTCGGGAAAACTGAATATTTATATGATAAAGAATGAAATTGGACACTTACATCAAAAATTAAGTCAAAACAGATTAATCTTTTAAATCGAAGACCTGACGGGCTGGCACTATGGCACAGCAGGTAAAGCCACCAGCTGCAGCACCAGCATCCCAAATAGGCACCACTCTGAGTCCTGGCTATTCCACTTCCAACCCAGCTCTCCACTAATGTGCTTGGGAAAAGCAGTAGAAGATGGCCCAAGTGGTTGGGCCCTTGCACCCATGTGGAAAACCTGGCTCTTGGCTTCAGATCTGCCCAGCTCTGGCCATTGCGGCCATTTGGGGGAATGAACTAGTAGATGGAAGATGTTTCTTTCTCTTCCTCTCTCTGTAACCCTACCTTTCAAATGAATAAATCTTAAAAAAAAAAAAGAAAAAAAAAAAAGGGGAGATCTGAAACCAGAAGCTTGTAGAAGAAAACAGGGCAAAATTCCTTCAAAAGCAAACATAGATAAGTGTGGCTTCACAGGAAATAAATAGGAAAGGAAATAATCAACAAAATTAAAAGGGAATCTATCAAATGCAATAAAATATTTTCAAATTATATATTTGATAAGGAGTTGTACAATTTGGGACATGCTCAATTGGACTCGCCCCAAATGGTGGAGTTAGATATGTGCCAGGGGATTCCTATACAATCCCATCAAGGTTGCATGTACCAATGCAATCTCACTAGTCCAAGTGATCAATTTCAGTTCAGAATTGATCATACTCATAGGTCTAAGAGTCAATATCCAAATATATAAAGAATTCATAGAACTTAGTTGCAAAAATGAAAATAATCTCATTTTAAATTGAACTAAGGTACATGTTGCCTTGACTGCAACATGGGATGTCCAGACAGGTTGTTAGAGATTTCTGGGTGTAACTGTGAGGATGTCTCTCAAAGAGTTTAGCATTTGAACCATTAGGCTGAATAAAAATGCACAATAACCAATATGCATGTCATTTTCCAATCTGTTGAAAATGCACTAAATGAAGGACAAATTCTCCATTTCTTTTTAAGAGACATCTATCTTACCCTGCCTTTGGACTTCAGAGCTCTTAACTCTTGGATCTTTCTACTCCAGGATTTATACTCCTGGCTCCAATGGCCCTCAAGCCTTCCATCTTCTACTGGGAATTACATCACAGGAAACATGATGGGATAAAATGGCTTTGAATAAAATTTTAGTTTCACTCCTTAGCAGGAGTTTTAATTTATATAACTGAGTCAACTTTTATAAACTCAAGTTTCTTCCTTTGCTAATTAAGGATTGGTGTCACAAGGAGTTCCTTTGAGATTTTTATAGAGATAAAATATTTAAAACACTTAGCACTCCACCTGACAGCAGAACACTGTATAAATAATTCATTTAAAATTATTATTGGAGTTAAAACTAAAATAATTAAATTTGCTATGTTTTATATATTGCAAAATAATTTCAATGGCAATAGACATCTGGTAATTAGATTCATTTCAATAAGAGAATATATGAAATTAAAAATTTAGATATAATGAAAAAGACACAGTTCAAAGGATAGCAACCAACTGGGAAAAACTGTTTGCAGCGTATCTAATAAATTAGGGATATGTATTTAGAACACATCAGTAAGCCCCATAATCCAAAAACCTAAGAAGGAAAAATTAGGTAAAGCCATAAAAAAAATTAGAAAATACACATTAAATATCCCTCTGTATCATTGGAAAATAAAGAAATATAGCTGCATTAAACATTTTGTCCAATAATGGACAAAAATTAAATACTTGGTAAGTATCATTTATGATAGCCAATGGTCATGTAAATTATTGTGCCTTTGAAGAACTACAATATTAAACATAAATTTTTTACTTTAAATTTTTTGTGCAGCATACATTTCATTATGCCTAGCAATTTAAAGATTGTGTAAGTATCCACATTAGAAAAGCATTTAGGATTACCTAAAAATGGAAAGATAACACTTATATAAAACCTGAGTTTTTTATCTACCCGAGTTTAGGCAGATAAAGATAATTATTTCATTTTACTTAGCATACCAACATTGAAAACACTGATATTTGTAATGTATACTCATTTTCTTCAAACGGCAAAGAGGCATATAATAGTAGGGTGATGTATTAAGAAATAAAAGCAATGTGGAATGAGAGATGGCTGACTTGATACAATAAAATTTGCCAAAAATGAAGAGAAGGATGGAGGTGATCAGCAATTTGTGGTTTTAGCTTTTAATGATGTCCTGATGATGTTCTTTTTGGTCTTTGTATAAGATTTCTATTTTTCAAATTTCTTTCAATCTATGCTTCTGCAATGTCTCCTGCTGACTGTTAAGTTGTATCTGTTATAACAAATTTATGAAGTTTTTCTTATGATATGAAAAAAATTGAGTTTTCTCAATCTGCCATTCTTGTTATAAATCACACTATCTGTACCATTTGATCAATGAGCATTGTGACAAAATTGTCCAATTATATGCAATCCAATGAGGTTTCATAAGTTATTACAATGACATATTTTGTGTGTGTGTGTGTGGAAAGGATCATATATTTACCAAAGAAGGTAGAACAGAATACGTATCACAGTTTCCATCATCCGGCTTTAACAGTTATTAACTCACAGCTAGTTTTGCTTTATCTATTCCACAGTAATCATGCCAAGGTTATTTTAAAAGTTTTCAGAATAGGTAATTTCACATACAAATCTTTAAGAATACATTTAGAAAAAGATGAAATTCAATTTTTGTTATTCTTTAATAGAAAACTTTTATTTAACAAATGTAAATTTCAAAAGTACAACTTTTGCATTATAGTGGCTTTTTCCCCCACAACCACCCTCCCACCCGCAAACCATCCCATCTCCTATTCCTTCTCCCATCCATTCTTCATTAAGATTCATTTTTAATTATATTTATATACAGAAGATCAATTCTATACTAATGAAAGTATACAACAGTTTGCACCCACACAGAAACACAAAGTATAAAGTAATGTATGAAGATTAGTTTTACTGTTAATTCTCATAGTACAACACATCAAGCACAGAGATCCTACATGGGGAGCAAGTGCACAGGGACTCCTGTTGTTGATTTAACAATTGCCACTCTTATTTATGGCTTCAGTAATCACCTGAGGCTCTTGTTGTGAGCTGCCAAGGGTATGGAAGCCTCTTGAGTTCACAAACTACAATCTTATTTAGACAAGGTCATAGTCAAAGTGGAAGTTCTCCCTTCAGAGAAGGTACCTCCTTCTTTGATGGCCCCTCCTTTCCACCAGGATCTCAGAGATCTTTCATTTAGGTCTTTTTTTTTCTTTCTTTTTTTTGCCATAGTGTCTTGGCTTTCTATGCCTGAGCTACTCTCATGACTTTTTAGCTGGATCTGAGTGCCTTAAGGGCCGATTCTGAGGCCAGAGTGCTGTTTAGGGCATTCGTCATTCTGTGAGTCTGCTGTGTATCCCACTTCCCATGTTAGATCATTTTCTCCTTTTTAATTCTATCAATTATTATTATCAGACAATGGTCTTATTTATGTGATCCCTTTGACACTGAATCCTAGACAGAGAGAGAGGTCTTCCATCCTCTGGTTCACTCCCCAGATGACTGCAATGGCAGGAGCTGCACAGATCCAAAGCCAGGAGTTTCTTCCAGGTCTCCCACATGGCTGCAGGGGTCTAAGGACCTGAGCCATCTTCTACTGCTATCCCAGCTGGGACTAGAACCAGCACCCATATGGGATGCCGGCACTTCAGGCCAGGGCTTTAACCCACCGTGCCACAGCGCCGGCCCCAAATTGATCATTTTAACTAGTAAGATGGCATTGGTACCTTCCTACTTAATGGGATTTGGAGTATCTTTTTTTAAGATTTATTTTTTATTTGAAAGGCAGAGATACAGAAGTGGGTGGAGAGGGGAAAGAGAGAGAGAATCTTCCATCTTTTAGTTCACTTCTGGAAGGGACACAACAATAGCCAGGGCTAGGCCAGGCCAAAGCCAGGAGACAGAAGCTTCTTCCAGGTCTCCCACATGGGTGGCAAGGGCCCAAGGATTTGGGCCACCTTCTGCTGCTTTTTCAGATGCATTAGCAGCAGACAGCTGGATTGGAAAATTGAGTAGCTATGACTTGAACCAGCACCCATATGGGATGCCAGAACTACAGACAGTTAAAACTAAATAATTTTTGAGTTAAAAGTAAAATAATTAAATTTGCTATGTTATATATTGCAAATAATTTCAATGGCAACAGGCATCTGGTAATTGGATTCAACAGATGATATATAAAATTTAAAATCTGGATAAAATAAAAAAGATACAGTTCAAAGCGTAGCAATCAACTGCGAGAAACTGTTTGCAACATAGCTAATAAATTAGGAATAGGTAATTATAACGTATCAGTAATCTACATAATCCAGGAGAAAAAAATTAGGTAAAGTCTGGCTTAACCTTTCATACCACAGTGCCAGCTCCAGAATTCTATTTGTTATGATCATAATGAAACTTGATTATTAAAAATAATATAAAGTTCTAAAGAATTGTGTAACCTAATCCATTGCTACATTTCCTTTTATTCTATGGGAATATGTGTAACCCCTTTATCTTTATATTGATTTATTTAGGTAAATTTTGTTTCCTAGGGAATTATAGATTCTATGTATGCTTTCAAATATGTTTCAAACACATTATGATAATACTGTTCATTTTATGAATATGACAAGTAAAAGTTTGTTATTTTAAAAAAGTGGATCTATCAAAAAAAGGAGACTATCATCTATCTTGCCTTTCATGTTTGATTCTGTCATTAGGAACTAAATGGTAGATGAGAGCAAATATCTTAAAAACTTATTCTCAAAAATAGGTCAAAAAACATATTTAATAATAAAACATTTTGTAATCTCTGATGAATGACTGTATCCAGATACTAGGGAGCAAAGTTGTATTTTTTAATGGATCAAAGTGTTAAAAAGTAGACATTATATACCTCTTGATGAAAGAACACAATGCCACAAATAATCATTCTCAAAGAGTCAAACTGAACTCTCATCAAGCCTCTGAATCCAACACCCAATTAGCTGGGAATTCAAAGGCAGCAGGACATGGTTAGCACCCTGGAAGCATACAATCAGTAACACCCAGATGGAAGGAAACTACAGATCAAATGTCGTCTGTCCTTCGAGAGGTAAATAGTATGAAAACAGAAATAAAAAGAAGAGGAACACTGCAGACTAAAAACAAATTGTATGCATCAGTTTGAAAATGGGCACAGCTACATGAAAGTGTTTGGAGAAGCATACTGAAGTGATGATAATATCAAGACAAATAGTGGTTGCTATAAATCAGGAGAGTAAATATAACTAGAAGACAAAATGTAGGAACACAGTTTCTCCGACTGGTAGAAATGTCTGTTGTAAACACCGCGCAGGTTGAGAAAAATCACTAAGTCATATGTAGTTTTTGGTGTTTTTATATTTTTATACTAAAAATATCACAAAATGTAAAGGATGCAGGGCAATCATGGGAAAAATTATAATTCATTCTTAGGCTAGTGAGCCATCTTTATGTTACATAAAAAGGCCTTTTAAGTTGAGAATTATATGCTCACTGGAGGCTTGGACTGGGCTTTCCATGCCCTGCACAGAAGATATGGACACAGGAAGTTCATTGAACCCCAAATGGACATGATCAGTAAAGAAATTTATACTACACATTGTAGTCAAATGGATAAAAGCATAAGACACACGACTATTCCAAAATATGTAAGTGAAAGGCAATAGGCCACTTTTAAAGGAGCTGCTACAAGCTTAGAGCACATTTATCAACAACAACAAAACAAAAACAGTTAGAATGAGAATGAGATTTAGTCCATGTTCTAAGAACACTTTGCCCAGCAAATTTTAATTTCATAAGTGAAGGTGAACACTTTCCAAGACAAAGAATTCATCACCTCAAAAGTCTTACAAAGGATAGTTACGACCATGCTACATGCAGAAACAGAGAAAGTTAATCCTCACAAGGAATGTGAAAATAGGAAACGGACTAGAAAATCAATGAGGGACATTCAAAAATAAACAGAAAGAACTTTAAAGGAAAGATGGCAGCATCAATTCATTGCTTATCAATACTAAAGATGTAAATGGACTAAATACCCCAATTAAAAGGTAACAGATGGGTTCAAAGAATGCAACCTTTAGCTCCACTAAAGAGACTTTAAGAGAAAAAGTTGTAAAAGAGAGAAAGAATGCTATTATGTTATTTTTAATGGATCAGTTCAGCAAGCAAATGTGACTATTGTCAATGTGTATGCACCTAGTGTCAGAGCACCTAGTTTATAAAACAAATGTTAATAGATCTAAAGGAATACATAAGTTCCTATGTGATAATTCTGATAATACTGAGGGATTTCAACATCTCATTTTCATCAACACACAGGTCAACTAGACAAAAAATTTAAAAAAGAAAGTAGTTAACTTACACAATAGACCAAATGGACCTGTAGACATTTACAGAACATCTATAGAATACACATTGTTTTCATCAGTATATAGAAGATTCTCTAGGGCAGAACATATACTAGGCCATAAAACAGGTCCTAAAAACTTTCAAAAATGACATTGTATCAAGTATATTTTCTGACCACAATAGAATAAAGATGGGAATTAACTGCAAAAGAAACCCTAGAAATTATACAAATGCATACAGATTAAACAAAATGATCCTGAATCATTAGAGAATTTTTAAAAATCCTTGCATTTAATGAAAATGGAAATACAACATATAAAAACATGTATGATATAGCAAAAATATTAGGATGAAAGTTTATAGTATTAAGTGCCTAAATCAAAAAATGGAAAAGTGTGAAATAAGTAAGCTAAAAATGTTTCTCAAGGACCTAGAAAACAAGAACAAACCAAACCCCAAATAATCTAAGTTGAAGAAACAAGATAGAAATTAAAAGCAATAATGTGAATGATTAATGAAATGAAGAGCTGGTTTTCTAAAAAGAAAGCTGATAAACCATTATATAGACTAATCAGGAAGATAAGAGAGAAGATTAAAATCAATAATTTTAGAGAAGAAAAAGGAAATGTTACAATGCATACTGCAGAAGAACAAAGAACCATTAGAAACTATTACGCACTGAAACTATTACAAACTGGAAAACCTAGAAGAAATGGATAGATTTCTGGAAACACACAACATATCAAAATTGAATCACAAAGAGAAAACCTGAGCAGACCAATAACCCAGGCTAAGATTCAAACACCAATAAAAAGCCTGCCACCAAAGAAAAGTACAGGAGCACAGGGCTTCACCGAATTCTCTTAAACTTTAGAGGAACAACTAATACCAATTCATCTCAAACTATTCCAAGGAACTGAAAGTGATGAATGACTTTCAACCTCATTTGGTAAGGTCAGAATGACCTTAATTCAAAATCAGACAAGGACACAACAATAAAAGAAAATCAGTGACTAATATCAATGACGAACATAGATGGAAAAATCTTCAACAAAATCCAAGTAAATTCAATCTAACAACACATTGAAAAAATCATCAGGGCACATCAGGACCCCATGACAAAGGGAGAATCATCCCGGACGTGTACAGGTAGATCAACAAAGGCAAACCCTTACAGGTGATAACATCACTTCAAGAGAATAAAAGAATAATCATACAATCATCTCTAAAGATGCAGAGAAAACATTTGATAAAATATAATACCCTCTTATGATAAAAACCTTAAGCAAAAGGTGTAGAAGGAACATATCTAAACACAATGAAGGTTATACATGACAAGTCCACAGCCAGCATTGGATTAACTTGGGAAAATGGAAACATTTCCACAAAGTTATGTAGCCAGATAAGGACATCCACTCTCACCACTCTTTTTCAATCTAGTTCTGGAATATTTACCTAGAGCCATTAGGCATGAGAGAGAAATAAAAGCTATAAAAATGGTAAAGGAAGAAATTATTTTATCCTTGTTTGCAAATGACATGATTGTAGATAGGCAAAGCAAGAGACTTGGTACCAAGAGACTGTTAGTACTGATAACAGTTCAGCAACCTCACAGGATACAAAATCAACACACACACAAAAAATCAGTAGCATTTTTAAATGCCAACACTGATCTTGCTGAGAACAAACTTATTTTAAAAGTTCCATTTACAATAACCACTAAACGATAAATATGTTTTAACAGTTAACTAAAGATATGGATGACCTCTACAATGAAAATTTCAAAACACTAATGAAAGACATAGAACATACATGAAATGAATGGAAAGGATCTAAATGTAAGACCTAATACTATGATATGAACAAAGGAACACATGGGGCAACACTCCAAAACATTGACAGCAACGATGAATGCATCAATAATGTCTCCAGAGCACAGACAATAAAAGTAAAAACAGACAAAAGTAATTCTATCAAAGTAAGACACTTTTGCACAGCAAAAAAGCAATCAACAGAGTAAAGAGACAACAAACAGATTGAGAGAAAACATTTGCAAATGTGCATATGATAAAGGATTAATACCAAGAATAGACTAGGGACTGAAGAAATTCAACATTACACAAAAACAACACAGTTATGAAATCGGCAAATTACCTGAATAGACATTTTTCCTAAGAAGAAATGCAAACAGCCAACAAATACATTTAAAAACGTTCAGCATCATTAGCCATTAGGGAAATGCAAACGAAAATTACAATGAGAAATCATCTCTACTTAGAATTACTATTATACAAAAGTAAAAAAAAAAATAACAAATGCAGGTGAGGATGTGGAGAAAAGGGAAACTTAATACATGTTGGTATAATGGAAATCAGTAAGCCATTATAGAAGCCAGTATGGAGAATCTGCAATATACAAACCACAAATCTTGGCACAGGCATTGTGGCACAGAGAGTTAAGCATGGCACAGGACGACCACATTGTATAACTGAGTGCCTGGTTTGTGTACCAGCTATTCCATGCTTTCTGCTAATGCACATGGTAGGCAGTGATGATAGTTCAAGTACTTAAGTTTCTGCCACCAAGGTAGGTGACCAGGATGGAGTTCCTGGCTCTTGGCTTTTGCTTGGCCCAAGACTGGTTTGTAGGCATTTAGGGAGTCAACCAGTGCGTGGAAGATCTCATTCTCTTTCACAGTATCTCCTGTCATTCTTAGAAATAAATCAGTAAATCCTAAAATTAAAAAAAAAAACAGATCTACCATATGACTGTGCTATCCCACTTGTGGGAATATATCTAAAGGGAATGACATCATCATATCAAAGTGATATCTGCCTTCCTGTGTTTACTGCAGCCTTATTCACACGAGCAGTAATAAGGAACCAATATAAATGACTTCAATGGATGACTAGCTAAAGATAATGTGGCATATATACATGATGGAATATGACTCAGCCCTAAAAAGAATGAAATCTTGACATATGCTGCAAACTCAATGAAACTGGAGATTATTCTGAGTGAAATAAACAGACTAGAAATACTTAATTTCACAGTTTTTTTCTCATAATGTATGTGTACGTGTGCAGAGAGAATAAAAATGTGTGAGGTTTTTGATATGTAGATATTTATAAACCTTCCTTTCACTGAATTATAGCCTATAAATAATAACATATCTCATTTCCTTTATTATCCTTGTCATGAATCCTATGTTATGCAATATGCTTTCAAGAAAAATAGTATGTACATACATACATAATATTTATTCATCAAACAGATATGGCAAAAAGTTAAAAATTTTAAATCTACGTGAGCTCATTGAACACTTTATATTTTCTATATTTGAAAAACTTTACAATGAAATGACAAAAAGGGAAAAATTTTAAAAAAAATAAATGGGGACTAAAAAGACCACAAATGCAATGAAATAATCAGTTAAGTCTTATAAAAATATAAATGGTCCTTAAACTTATGAAAAAATGCTCAACTTATATCACAATAAGAAAAACACAAATGATGTTAATTAGAACCACCAACTGTGGAAGCTCAGTGTGGTGGAACACACACTGACACACTGCTGGTAAGCTACAAAATAGCACAGCAACTCTGGTGAGCAGTTTCTTTGGCAATACCTCTAAGAATCACACATGCCTTATTCTTTGAACCAGCAGCTCCACTTTTGCAAACTCAGGCATGCTTAGAGACTATTTGCAAAACTATAATACAACTACATGATGATAGAGAAATAGACCCAAATCAGTAAAATCAGAGATGAAAAAGGAAATGTAACAACAGACACCACAGAAATCAAAAGAATCATCAGAAATTACTACAAGGACTTGTATGCCAGCAAACAGGGAAACCTATCAGAAATGGATAGATTCCTGAACACATACAACATACCTAAATTGAAACAGGAAGACATAGAAAACATAAACACACCCATAACTGAGACAGAAATTGAATCAGTAATAAAGGCACTCCCAACAAAGAAAAGCCCAGGGCCAGATGGATTCACTGCTGAATTCTACCAGACATTTAAAGAAGAACTAACTCCAATTCTTCTCAAACTATTCAGAACAATCGAAAAAGAGGGAATCCTCCCAAATTCTTTCTATGAAGCCAGCATCACCTTAATTCCTAAGCCAGAAAAAGATGCAGCATTGAAAGAGAATTACAGACCAATATCCCTGATGAACATAGATGCAAAAATCCTCAATAAAATTCTGGCCAATAGACTGCAACAACACATCAGAAAGATCATCCACCCAGACCAAGTGGGATTCATCCCTGGTATGCAGGGATGGTTCAATATTCGCAAAACAATCAACGTGATACACCACATTA
>JADBBT010002465.1:0-12845 GCA_015711505.1 Sylvilagus bachmani
TTAGGGTTAGGGCTAGGGCTAGGGCTAGGGCTAGGGCTAGGGCTAGGGTTAGGGTTAGGGCTTGGTCTAGGGCTAGGGCTAGGGTTAGTGTTAGGGTTTGGGTTCGGATTAGGGTTAAGGCTTGGTCTAGGGTTAGTGCTAGGGCTTGGGTTTGGGCTAGGGCTAGGGTTAGGGCTAGGGCTAGGTTTATGGTTAGTGCTTGGTCTAGGGCTAGGGCTAGGGTCAGTGTTAGAGTTATGGTTAGGATTAGGTTTACGTCTTGGTGTATGTCTAGGGCTAGGGCTAGATTGAGGGCTAGGGATTCGGCTAGGGCTAGGGCTATGGTTAGCTTTAGGAATAGTGTTAGGATCAGGGCTAGGGCTAGGGCTAGTTTTAGGGTTAGGTTTAGGGATATTGCTAGTGCTAGGGCTAGTGTTAGGATTAGGTTTAGGGTTCAGTTTCGGTTTCAGGTTAGGGTTAGGTTTTGGGTTAGGTCTAGATCTAGGCCTAGTGTTAGTTTCGTGTTACTTCTAGAGCTAGGGCTAGGGATAGGGTTAGGTTTAGGGCTAGGGCTTGCGCTAGGTCTAGGGCTAGGTTTAAGCTTAGGGCTAGGGCTAGGGTTAGGTTTAGTTTTAGGGCTAGTGCTAGGGTTAGTGTTAGGGTTATGGCTAGGGCTAGGGTTAGGTTTAGGGTTATGGCTAGGGCGAGGGTTAGGGTTAGGGTTATTGTTAGTGTTAGGGCTAGGGCTAGGGCTAGGGCTAGGGCTAGGGTTAGGTTTAGGTTTAGGGCTAGGGCTAGTGTTAAGGTTATGGTTAGGGTTAGGGTTAGGGCTAGGGCTAGGTTTAGGGTTAGGTCTAGGTCAGGGCTAGGGTTAGGTTTAGGGTTAGGGCTAGGGTAGGGCTAGGGCTACTGTTAGGGTTAGGGCTAGGCCTAGTGTTAAGGTTAGAGTTAGGTTTAGGGTTAGGGCTAGGGCTAGGGCTAGGGCTATGGTTAGCGTAGGGTTAGGCCTAGGGCACGGACTAGGGTTAGTGTTAGGGTTATGGATAGGATTAGGGTTAGTGCTAGGGCTAGGGCTAGTGCGAGGGTTAGGTTTAGGATTAGGGCTACTGCTAGTCTAGGGCTACTGTTAGGATTAGGTTTAATGTTCGGTTTCGGTTTCAGGTTAGGGTCAGGTTTGGGTTAGTGCTAGATCTAGGCCTAGTGTTAGTTTAGTGTTAGTTCTAGAGCTAGTGCTAGGGTTAGGGTTAGGTATATGGTTAGGGTAAAGGCTAGGGTTAGGTTTAGGGTTACGGTTAAGGTTAGGTCTAGGGTAAGTGCTTGGGTTAGGTTTAGGGTTAGTGTTTTGTTAGGGTTATGGCTAGGGCTAGTGCTAGGGCTAGGGTTAGGTTTAGGGTTAGGGCTTGGTCTAGGGCTAGGGCTAGTGTTAGTGTTAGGGTTTGGCTTGGGGCTTCGGCTATGGTTAGTGTTAGGGTTATGGTTAGGATTAGGGTTAGCGCTTGATTTAGGGCTAGTGCTAGGGCTAGTGTTAGTGCTAGGGCTAGGTCTAGGGCTAGAGCTAGGGCTAGGGTTAGCTTTAGGTTTAGGGCTAGGACTAGTGTTAAGTTTAGGGTTAGGTTTATGGTTAGGGCTAGGGCTAGGATTAGGGTTAGGGCTCGGGCTAGGGCTAGGATTAGGTCTCGGGTTAGCGTTAGGGCTAGAGCTAGTGTTAGGGTTTGGGTTACGGTTATGGTTATGGCCAGTTTTAGGGTTAGGGATAGGGTTAGGGTGATAGTTAGTGTTTGGGTTAGGCTTAGGGCTAGTGTTAGTGCTATTGTTGGGTTAGGGTTATCGTTAGGGTTAGGTCTAGGGTTAGGGCTACCTCTAGTGTTAAGGTTAGGGCAAGGGCTAGGGCTAGGGTTAGCGTTAGGGTTAGGGCTATGGTTAGGTTTAGTATGAAGGCTAGGGCTAGGTTTAGGATTAGGGTTACGGTTCTGGTTAGGGCTAGGCTTAGGTTTAGTTTTAGGGCGAGACCCACGGTTAGGTGTTGGGGTAGGCTTAGGGCTAGGGTTAGTGCTAGGGCTAGGGTTAGGGTTAGTGTTATGGCTAGGGCGAGGGTTAGGGTTAGGGTTTGGGTTAGGGCTATTGCTAGTGCTAGGACTAGTGTTAGTGGTAGGTTAGGGTTACGGTTAGTGTTAGGGCTAGGGTTAGTTTTAGCGCTAGGGTTAGGTTTATGTTAGGGCTAGGCCTAGGGCTAGGGCTCTGGTTAGGGTTAGGTTTAGCGCTAGGGTTAAGGTTACGTTTACGGTTATGGTTAGGGAAGCCTTAGATTTAGGGTTAGGGCTAGGTCTAGGTTTAGGTTTAGGGTTAGGGTTAGGGCTAGGGCTAGGGCTAGGGTTAGGGTTAGGGTTAGGGTTAAGTTTAGGGCTAGGGCTAGTGTTAAGTTTAGGGTTAGGTTTAGGATTAGGGCTAGGGCTAGGGTTATGGTTAGGGTTAGGGCTAGGGCAAGTGCTAGGTTTAGGGTTATTGTTAGGGTTAGGGCTAGGGCTAGGGCTAGGGCTAGGGTTAGGGTTAGGGTTTGGGTTAGGGCTTGGTCTAGGGCTAGCGCAGGGTTAGTGTTAGGGTTTGGCTTGGGGCTACGGCTATGGTTAGTGTTAGGGTTATGGTTAGGATTAGGGTTAGGGCTAGGGCTAGGGCTAGGGCTAGGTCTAGGGCTATTCTTAGCTTTAGTGTTAGGGTTAGGGTTTGGGCTAGGGCTAGTGCTAGGGCTAGGGCTAGGGTTAGGCTTAGGGTTAGGGCTAGGGCTAGGATTAGGGTTAGGGCTCGGGCTAGGTCTAGGACTAGGGCTCGGGTTAGCGTTAGGGCTAGAGCTAGTGTTAGGGTTTGCATTACAGTTATGGTTATGGCTAGTTTCAGGGATAGGGATAGGGCTAGGGCAATAGTTAGTGTTTGGGTTAGGCTTAGGGCTAGTGTTAGGGCTATTGTTGGGGTTAGGGTTATCGTTAGGGTTAGGGCTAGTGTTAGTTTAGGGTTACTGTTAGGGTTGTGGTTAGGGCAAGGGTTATGGTTAGGGTTAGGCTTAGGGCTAGGTTTAGGGTTATTGTTAGCGCTAGGGCTAGGCCTGGGCTAGGATTAATGTTGGGTTTGGGGTTTCGTTGGGGTTAGGTTTTGGGTTAGGGTTAGAGTTAAGGCTAGGGCTAGTGCTAGGGTTAGGTTTAGGGTTAGGGCTAAGGCTAGGGTTATGGATAGGGTTAAGGTTATGGCTAGGACTAGGGCTAGGGCTAGAGTTAGGGTTAGGTTTAGGTTAGGACTAGGGTTAGTTTTAGAGTTAGGGTTAGGGTTAGGGCTAGGGCTAGGGCTAGGTTTAGGGTTAGGGTTAGTGTTAGGTCTAGGGCTAGGGATAGGGTTAGGGTTAGGGTTAGGGTTAGGGCTAGGCCTAGTGTTAAGGTTAGGGTTAGGTTAAGGTTATGGCTAGGGCTAGGGCTAGGGCTAGGGCTAGGGTTAGGGTTAGGGTTAGGGCTTGGTCTAAGGCTACGGCTAGGGATAGGGTTAGGGTTATGGATAGGATTAGGGTTACGGCTTGGTCTAAGACTAGGGCTAGGGCTTGATTTAAGGCTAGGGCTAGGGCTATGGTCAGCTTTAGGGTTAGGGTTAGGGTTAGGACTAGTGCTAGGGCTAGGGCTAGTGTTAGGGTTAGTGTTAGGGCTAGGCCTCATGTTAAGTTTAGGGTTATGTTTAGGGTTAGGGCTAGGGCTGGGGCTATGGTTAGCTTCAGGGTTAGGTTTAGGGTTAAGGCTAGGGCTAGGGCTAGGGTTAGGGTTAGGGTTAGGGTTAGGGATATTGCTAGTGTTAGGATTAGGTTTTCGGTTCGGTTTCGGTTTCGGGTTAGTGTTAGGTTTAGGGTTAAGGCTAGAGCTAGGCCTAGTGTTAGTTTAGTGTTAGTTCTAGAGCTAGGGCTAGGGTTAGGGTTAGGTTTAGGGCTAGGGCGAGGTCTAGGGCTATGGCTAGGATTAAGGTTAGGGCTAGGGCTAGGGTTAGTGTTAGGTATACGGTTAGGGTAAAGGCTAGAGTTAGGGTTAGAATTAGGTTTAGGGCTAGGGCTAGGGCTAGGGTTAGGGTTAGGGTTAGGGCTATGCTTAGGGCTAGGGCTAGCGGTAGTGTTAGGGTTAGTGTTATGGCTAGGGCTAGGGCTAGGGCTAGGTTTAGTTTTAGGGTTAGGGCTAGGGCTAGGTTTAGGGTTAGGGCTTGGGCTAGCGTTAGGGTCAGGGTTATGGCTAGGGCAAGGGCTAGGGTTAGGGTTAGGGTTAGTGTTATGGCTAGGGATAGGGTTAGGGTTAGAGCTAGGGCTAGGGTTAGGGCTAGGTTTAGTGCTAGAGCTTGTGTTAAGGTTAGATTTAGGTTTAGGGTTAGGGCTAGGGCTATGGTTAGGGTTAGGATTAGGGCTAAGGCAAGGGCTAGGGTTAGGGTTAGGGTCAGGGTTAGGGCTAGGGCTAGGGCTAGGGATAGGGTTAGGGTTAGGGCTTGGTCTAGTGCTAGGGCTAGGGTTAGTTGTAGGATTTGTGTTAGGGCTATGGCTATGGTTAGTGTTAGGGTTGTGGTTAGGATTAGGTTTAGGGCTTGGTCTAGGGCTAAAGCTAGGGCTAGCGTTAGGGCTAGGGCTAGGGCTAGGGCTAGCGCTAGGGTTAGTGTTAAGTTTAGGTCTATTGCCAGTGCTAGGGCTAGTGTTAGTGGTAGGGTTAGGGTTACAGTTAGGGTTAGGCCTAGGGCTATGACTGTGGTTAGGGTTAGTGCTAGGGCTAGGGTTAAGTTTACGGTTATGGTTAGGGAAGCCTTAGAGTTTGCGTTAGGGCTATGGCTAGGGTTAGGTTTAGGGTTAGGGTTAGGTCTAGGGCTAGGGCTAGGGTTAGGGTTAGGGTTAAGTTTAGGGCTACGGCTAGGGCTAGGGTTAGGTTTAGGGTTAGGGTTAGGGCTAAGGCTAGGGATAGTGTTAGGGTTAGGGTTAAGTTTAGGGCTAGGGCTAGTGTTAAGGTTAGGGTTAGGTTTAGGGTTAGGGCTAGGGCTAGGGTTAGGGTTAGGGTTAGGTCTAGGGCAAGGGCTATGGTTAGGGTTAGGGTTAGTATTAGGGCCGGTGCTAGGGCTACGGCTACGGTTAGGGTTAGGGTTAGGGTTAGGGTTAGGGCTTGGTCTAGGGCTAGGGCTAGGTTTAGTGTTAGGGTTTGGCTCTGGGCTATGGCTATGGTTAGTGTTAGGGTTATGGTTAGGATTTGGGTTAGGGCTAGGCCTAGGGCTAGGGCTAGGGCTATGCTTAGCTTTAGGGTTAGGGTTAGGGTTAGGGCTAGGTCTAGGGCTAGGGCTAGTGCTAGGGATACGGTTAGGTTTAGGGTTAGGGCTATTGCTATTGCTAGGGCTAGTGTTAGTGGTAGGGTTAGGGTTACGGTTAGGGTTAGGGCTAGGGTTAGTTTTAGGACTTGGTTTAGGGTTAGGTTAGGGCTAGGCCTAGTCCTAGGGCTCTGGTTAGGGTTAGGGCTAGGGTTAGGGTTAGGGTTAGGTTTATGGTTATGGTTAGGGAAGCCTTAGAGTTAGGGTTAGGGCTAGGGCAAGGTTAGGTTTAGGGTTAGGGTTAGGGTTAGGGCTAGGGCTAGTGCTAGGTTTGGGTTAGGGTTTAGTTTAGGGCTAGGGCTAGGGCTAGGGTTAGGGTTAGGGTTAGGGTTAGGTTTAGGTTTAGGGTTAGTTTTAGGGATAGTGTTAGGTTTAGGGCTAGGATTAGGGTTAGGGCTAGGGCTAGGGCTAGGGTTAGAGTTAGTGTTAGGGCTATGCTTAGGGCTAGGGCTAGCGTTAGTGTTAGGGTTAGTGTTATGGCTAGGGCTAGGGCTTCACCTAGGGTTAGGTTTTGGGTCAAGGCTTGGGCTAGGTTTAGGGTTAGGGCTAGGGCTAGCGTTAGGGTTAGGGTTATGGCTAGGGCAAGGGCTAGGTTTAGGGTTAGGGTTAGTGTTATGGCTAGGGATAGGGCTAGGGTTAGAGCCAGGGCTAGGGTTAGGGTTGGGTTTAGTGCTAGAGCTTGTGATAAGGTTAAGGTTAGATTTAGGGTTACGTCTAGGTCTGCGGTTAGGGATAGGGTTAGGCCTAGGGCAAGGTCTAGGGTTAAGGTTAGAGTTAGGGTTAGAGCTAAGGCTAGGGCTATGGGTAGGGTTAGTGTTAGGGTTAGGGCTTGGTCTAGTTCTAGGGCTAGGGTTAATGTTAGGAATTTTGTTAGGGCTATGGGTATGGTCAGTGTTAGGGTTATGGTTATGATTAGGTTTAGGGCTTGGTCTAGGTCTAAAACTAGGGCTAGCGTTAGGGCTAGGGCTAGGGCTAGGACTAGGGTTAAGGTTAGGTTTAGGGCTACGGCTAGGACAAGGGTTAGTGTTAGGGTTACGGTTAGGGTTTCGGTTAGGGTTAGGGATAGTGTTGGGTTTAGGGCTAGGATTAGTGTTAGGGCTAGCTTTAGGGCTAGGACTAGCGCTCGGGTTAGTACTAGGGCTATTGTTAGTGGTAGGGTTAGGGTTACGGTTAGGGTTAGGCCTAGGGTTAGTTTTAGGGCTAGGGTTAGGATTAGGTTAGGGCTAGGCCTAGAGCTAGGGCTGTGGTTATGGTTAGTGCTAGGGCTAGGGTTAATGTTAGGTTTACGGTTATGGTTAGGGAAGCCTTAGACTTTGCGATAGGTCTAGGGCTAGGGTTAGATTTAGGGTTAGGGCTAGGGCTAGGGCTAGGGCTAGGGTTAGGTTTAGGGTTAGGGTTAGGTTTAGTGTTATGGCTAGGGCTAGGGCTAGGGTTAGGGTTAGGGTTAGGTTTACGGTTAGGGTTAGGGATAGTGTTGGGTTTAGGGCTAGGATTAGGGTTAGGGCTAGCTTTAGGGCTAGGACTTGGGCTCGGGTTATGTTTAGGGCTATTACTAGTGTTAGGGTTTGGGTTACGGTTATGGTTATGGCTAGTTTTAGGGTTAGGGATAGGTCTATTGTGATAGTGTTTGTGTTAGGCTTAGGGCTAGTATTAGGGCTCTTGTTGGGGATAGGGTTATCGTTAGTGTTAGGGCTAGGCTTAGGGCTACTTCTATTTTTAAGGTTAGGGCAAGGGCTAGGTCTAGTGTTAGGGTATAGGGTTAGGGCTAGGGTTAGGTTTAGGGCTAGGCCTAGGGTTAGGGTTAGGACTAGTGTAAGAGGTAGGTTTAGGGTTATGGTTAGGGTTAGGGCTAGGGTTAGTTTTAGGGCTAGGGTTAGGGTTAGGGCTAGGGCTAGGGTTAGGGTTAGGTTTAGGGCTAGAGCTAGGGCTAGCGTTAGGCATAGGGTTATGGCTAGGGCGTGGGTTATGGTTATGTTTAGGGTTAGTGTTAGGTCTAGGTCTAGTGCTAGGGCCTGGGCTAGGGTTTGGGTTTAGTTTAGGGCTAGGGCTAGTGTTAAGGTTAGGGTTAGGTTTAAGTTTAGGGCTAGGTCTCGGGTTAGGGTTAGGGTTAGGCCTAGGGCAAGGGCTAGGGTTAGGGTTAGGGTTACAGTTAGGACTAGGGCTAGGACTAGTGTTAGGGCTAGGGTTAGAGTTAGGGTTTTGGCTTGGTCTAGTTCCAGGGCTAGGGTTAGTGTTAGGGTTTGGGTTGGTGGTTCGGCTTTGTTTAGTGTTAGTGTTATGGTTAGGATTAGTGTTAGGGCTTGGTCTAGGGCTAGGGCTAGGGCTAGTATTAGGACTAGGCCTAAGGCTAGGGCTAGCGCTCTGCTTAGCTTAAGGGTTAGTGTTAGGGTTAGGGCTAGGGCTAGGGCTAGGGCTAGGGTTAGGTTTAGGGTTAGGTCTATTGCTAGTGCTAGGACTAGTGTAAGAGGTAGGTTTATGGTTATGGTTAGGGTTAGGGCTAGGGTTAGTTTTAGGGCTAGGGTTAGGGTTAGGGCTAGGGCTAGGGTTAGGGTTTGGTGTACAGTTAGGGCTAGGGCTAGTGTTAGGGTTAGGGTTAGTGTTATGACTAGGGCTAGGGCTAGGGCTAGGGCTAGGGTTAGGTTTAGGGTTAGGGCTAGGGCTAGGTTAGGGTTAGGTTTAGGGCTATGCTAGGGCTAGCGTTAGGGTTAGGGTTATGGCCAGGGCGTGGGTTATGGTTATGTTTAGGGTAAGTGTTAGGTCTAGGTCTAGTGCTAGGGCCTGGGCTAGGGTTGGGTTAAGTTTAGGGCTAGGGCTAGTGTTAAGGTTAGGGTTAGGTTTAAGTTTAGGCCTTGGTCTCGGGTTAGGGTTAGGGTTAGGCCTAGGGCAAGGGCTAGGGTTAGGGTTAGGGTTACAGTTACGTCTAGGGCTAGGACTAGTGTTAGGGCTAGGGTTAGATTTAGGGTTTTGGCTTGGTCTAGTTCCAGGGCTAGGGTTAGTGTTAGGGTTTGGGTTGGTGGTACGGCTTTGTTTAGTGTTAGTGTTATGGTTAGGATTAGTGTTAGGGCTTGGTCTAGTGCTAGGGCTAGGTCTAGTATTAGGACTAGGCCTAAGGCTAGGGCTAGGGCTATGCTTAGCTTAAGGGTTAGGGTTAGGGTTAGGGCTAGGGCTAGGGCTAGGGCTAGGGCTAGGGTTAGGTTTAGGGTTAGGTCTATTGCTAGTGCTAGGACTAGTGTAAGAGGTAGGGTTAGGGTTATGGTTAGGGTTAGGGCTAGGGTTAGTTTTAGGGCTAGGGTTAGGGTTAGGTTTAGGGCTAGGGCTAGGGTTGGGGTTAGGTTTACAGTTATGTTTAGGGAAGCCTTAGAAGTAGGGTTAGGGCTAGGGCTAGGGTTAGGTTTAGGGTTAGGGTTAGGGTTAGGGCTAGGGCTAGGGCTAGGGTTCGGGTTAGGGTTAGGGTTAGGGTTACGTTTAGGGTTAGGGCTAGGGCTAGGGCCAGGGCTAGGTCTATGGTTAGGTTTAAGGTTAGGGTTAGGGCTAAGGCTAGGGCTAGGGTTAGCGTTAGGGTTAGGGCTAGGGTTAGGGCTAGGGTTAGGGTTAGGGTTAAGTTTAGGGCTAGGGCTAGGACTAGGGTTAGGGTTAGGGTTAGGGTTACGATTAGTGTTAGGGCTAGTGATAGGGCTAGGGCTATGGTTAGGTTTTGGGTTAGGGTTAGGTTTAGGGTTAGGGCTTTGTATAGGTTTAGGGTTACGGTTAGGGCTACGGCTAGGGCTAGGGTTAGCGTTAGGGTTAGGGCTAAGGCTAGGGCTAGGGCTAGGTCTCACGTTAGGGTTTGGGCTAGGGCTAGGTTTAGGGTTATGATTACGGTTATGGTTAGGGCTAGCGTTAGGGTTAGGGTTAGGGCTAGGGCGAGGGTTAGGTTTAGGCTTAGGGCTAGGGCTAGGGTTGGGGTTCGGATTGGGGTTAGGGCTAGGTCTAGGGTTGGACTAGGCTTAGGGTTTGGGTTAGTGTTAGGGTTACCGTTAGGGTTAGGATAGTGCTATGGTTAGTGTTAGGGTTACTGTTAGGGTTGGGGCTAGGGCAAGGGTTAGGGTTAGTTTAGGCTTAGGGCTAGGTTTAGGGTTCTTGTTAGGGCTTGGTCTAGGGCTAGGATTAAGATAGGGTTTGGGGTTGGGTTTGGGGTTTGGTTGGGGTTAGGTTTTGGGTGAGGGTTAGAGTTAAGGCTAGGGCTAGTGCTAGGGTTAGGGTTAGGGTTGGGGCTAAGGCTAGGGTTATGGATAGGGTTCAGTTTATGGCTAGGGTTAGGGCTAGGGCTAGAGTTTGGTTTAGGTTTAGGTCTAGGACTAGGGTTAGTTTTAGAGTTAGGGTTAGGGTTAGGGTTAGGTCTAGGGCTAGGGCTAGGGTTAGGGTTAGAATTAGTGTTAGGGCTATGGCTAGGGCTAGGGCTAGGGCTAGGGTTAGGGTTCGGGTTAGGGTTAGTGCTAGGCCTAGTGTTAAGTTTAGGGTTAGATTTAGGGTCAGGTCTAGGGCTAGGGCTAGGGTTATTGTTAGGGATATGGTTAGGATTAGGGTTATGGCTTGGTCTAGGGCTAGGCCTAGAGCTTGTGTTAGGGCTAGGGCTAGGGCTAGTGTTAGGGTTATGGTTAGTGTTAGGGCTAGGGCTAGTGCTAAATCTCAGTCTAGGGTTAATGTTAGGGTTAGGGGTTGGGTTAGGTTTAGGGTTAGGGCTAGGTTTAGGGTTAGGTGTAGGGTTAGCTTTAGGGCTAGTGCTTTGTTAGCATTTAGTACTAAGACTAAGTCTAAGGCTATGGTTAAGGTTAGCTGTAGCATTAGTTTTAAGGTTCGGGTTCTGTTTTTGTTTGGGATCGGGTAGGCTTAGGGTTCGGGTTAGGGTTTGTGTTCGGGTTAGGGTTAGGGTTAGGTTTCCGTTTCGGGTTCGGGTTTGGGTTATGGTTAACGTTAGCATTAGGGTTAGGGCTAGTTCTAGGGCTAGGACAAGGGTTGAGGTTAGGGTTAGAGTAATGGCTAGGGTTAGCTCTAGGTTTAGGTCTAGGGTTAGAGTTAGGGATAGGGCTAGGTCAATGGTTAGGGCTAGGGTTAGGGTTAGGTTTAGGGCTAGGGCTAGGGCTAGGGCTAGCATTAGGTTTTGGGTTAGGGTTAGGGCTAGGGCTATGGTTAGTGTTAGGACTAGGGTTAGGTCTAGGGTTAGGGCAAGGGTGAGGGTTAGAGTTAGGGTTAGGGCTAGGGCTAGGGTTAGGGCTAGTGTTAGGGTTAGTGTTAGGGTTAGGGTAGATCTAAGGCTAGGGCTAGTGTTAGCTTTGGGTTTGGGGTTGGGTTTGAGATTGGGATTAGGGTTAGGGTTAGGGTTAGGGTTAGGGTTAGGGTTAGTGTTAGGGCTTGGTCTATGGCTAGGGGTAGGGTTAGTGTTAGGGTTTGGGTTATGGCTACAGCTCTGTTAATGTTAGGATTATGGTTATGATTAGGGTTAGGACTTGGTCTAGGGTTAGGGCGAGGGCTACGGTAAGGGTTAGGGCTAGGGCTAGGGCTAGGGCTATGCTTAGCTTTAGGGTTAGGGTTAGGGTTAGGGTTTCGGCTAGGGCTAGGGCTAGGGTTAGGGTTAGGGCTTGGTCTAGGGCTAGGTCTATGGCTAGAGTTAGTGTTAGGGTTTGGGTTGGGGCTACGGCTATGGTTAGTGTTAGGGTTATGGTTAGGATTAGGGTTAGGGCTTGGTCTAGGGCTAGGGCTAGTGCTAGGATTAGTGCTAGGGCTAGGGCTAGGGCTATGCTTCGCTTTAGGGTTAGGATTAGTGTTAGGGCTAGGGCTAGGGTTAGGTTTAGGGTTAGGGCTATTGCTAGTGCTAGGGCTAGGGCTAGGGCTAGGTCTACGATTAGTGTTAGTGTTAGTGTTATGTTTAGGGTTAGGGCTAGAGCTATCATTAGTGTTATGTTTATTTTTAGGGTTTCGGCTTGGGCTAGTGTTAGGGTTTGAGTTAGGACTATGCTAGGCTCAGTTTTAGGATTAGGGTTAGGGTTAGGGTTAGGTGTAGGTTTTGCTTGAGGGCTAGTGCTGTGTTAGCATTTAGGACTATGACTAAGTCTAAGGCTATGGTAAAGGTTAACTGTAGGATTAGGGTTTGGGTTCGGGTAGGGTTAGGGTTAGGGTTCGGGTTAGGGTTCGGGTTAGGGTAGAGTTAGGGTTCGGGTTAGGGTTTGGGTTCGGGTTAGGGTTATGGTTAGGAATAGGGCTATGGTTAGGGTAGGGTTATGGTTCAGGTTCGGGTTAGGTTTAGGGCTAGTGTTGGGGTTAGGGTTAAGGTAATGGCTAGGGCTAGGGTTAGGGTTAGGTTTAGGTCTAGGGTTAGAGTTAGGGTTAGGGCTAGGGCTACGGTTAGGGTTGGGGTTAGGGTTAGGGCTAGGTCTAGGTCTAGGGCTAGACTAAGTTTTAGGGTTAGTGTTAGGACTAGGGCTATGGTTAGGATTAGGGTTAGGGTTAGGTTTAGGGTTAGGTCTAGGGCTGGTGTTAAGGTTAGGCTTAGGTTTAGGGTTAGGGCTAGGGCTAGGGTTAGGAATAAGGTTAGGGCTAGGGCTAGGGCTAGGATTAGGTTAGGATTAGGGTTAGGGCTAGGGCTAGGGCTAGGGTTAGGGTTTGGCTTAGGGCTAGGGCTATGGTTAGGGTTAGGGCTAGGGCTAGGGCTAGGGTTAGGGTTAAGGTGAGGGCTAGGGCTAGGGCTAGGATTAGGTTAGGATTAGGGTTAGGGCTAGGGCTAGGGCTAGGGTTAGGGTTTGGCTTAGGGCTAGGGCTATGGTTAGGGTTAGGGCTAGGGCTAGGGCTAGGGTTAGGGTTAAGGTGAGGGCTAGGGCTAGGGCTAGGTCTAGGGTTAGTTTTAGGGCTTGCACTAGGGCTAGGGCTAGGGTTAGGGTTTGGCTTAGGGCTAGGGCTATGGTTAGGATTTGGGTTAGGGTTAAGGTTAGTGTTAGGGCTAGTGTTAGGGTTAGGGCTTGTTCTAGGGCTAGGGTTAGGTTTAGGGTTAGGATTAGTTATAGTGTTAAAGCTAACGTAAGGGTTAGGGCTAGGGTTAGAGTTAGGTTTAGGGGTAGGGTTAGCTTTTGGGCTAGTGCTGTGTTAACAGTTAGGACTATGACTATGTAAGGCTATGGTTAGGTTAAGTGTAGGATTAGGTTTAGGGTTAAGGTTAGGGTTAGGGCTAGGGTTGGGTTTAGGGTAGGGTTATGGCTTGGGTTAGGGTTAGGGCTAGGGCTATGTTAGGGTGAGGATTGGGGTTGGAGTTGGGGCTGGGGTTAGGTTTAGGGTTAGGGTTCGTGCTAGGGTCAAGGTTCGGGTTAGGGTTAGGGTAAGGGTAGGGTTATGGCTGGGATTAGGGTTAGGGCTAGGGCTTGGGCTAGGTCTAGGTCTAGGGTTAGGATTACGGTTATGGTTAGGGCTAGGGCTATGGTTAGGGTTAGGGTCCGGTTTAGGACTAGGTCTAGCCCTAGGCCTAGGCTTAGGGTTTGGGTTAG
>JADBBT010002466.1:0-12843 GCA_015711505.1 Sylvilagus bachmani
ACAGGCCGGCCACCTGTGGGGACCTTCTCATTGCACTGCCTCATCCTGCGGAGCAGAGCAAGGTCAGGGTAATGAGATGGGATACACCTTGACCTGATGAGATGAGACACACCTTGACCTGAAGGGACTTGCAGACAATCTGATGAGATGGGATACACCTTGACCTGGAAGGACTTGCAAACAACCTGGCGAGATGAGACCTGAGACTGTGCATGCCCTTTGATGAACTGCTCGCCCTAGCCCGGGGGGATTGGGGATGGATAAAAGACTGTGTTAGGGGCGGGACAGGGAGCAGCCTCGTCAGTCTTTCTCCATCTTTCTCCCGGCTGCTTCCCCCTCTCTCCTTTCCTTCTAAGAATAAAAAGTTCCTCGAGAACCGATCAACAGCGGTCGTGTCGTGACTCCGTGGGTTGGACCTTTGCCGGCAAGACTTGCATTGGCAAGGGTCCGACAATGGACAGTCAGGAGGATTTCACTGTGGAGATACCATGAGAACAGCACTGTTAGGTGACTTCACGTATAGAATGCACCTCACATGCTAAAATGGTAACGCAGACTCCACACCCCAGCTCTGCAGTATATATGCATGGTATAGCCCATAGCCTCTGCGGTCATGATAAACAAAGCCATATGACATTAAATCAAGCACAAAAGAAAACAATGCAGAGATGCAGTAACCACGAGATGCTTGAGGCTGCTGCTAAGGTAACATGACAGGTGGTTCTACAGTAAATGTTTTTCTTTATAAGTAGGAGTACACTCCAGAACAATGATGACCATAGAAGACAGTAAATTCATAAACCAGTAATACAGTTGTTTGTTCTTATCAAGCCTTTGTACTATATGCTTGATAAGCACATAGTTCATGCTGTAGTTCATAATTATTCATGCTATATTTTTCTACAGCTAACAGCACCATAGATTTTCTTCCATCAGCATCACCACAAACACTTGATGAATGCATTGTGCTATGATATTATGACAGGTAGAACGTCACTAGGTGGAAGCCTCTTCCAGGCCAGCTCTCTGCTGTGGCCAGGGAGTACAGTGAAGGATGACCCAAGTGTTTGGGCCCTGCACCCACATGGGAGACCAGGAGAAGCACCTGGCTCCTGCCATCGGATCAGCACAGTGTTCTCTCTGTCTGTCTCTCTCTCACTGTCCACTCTGTCAAAAAAAAAAAAAAGAAAGAAAGAAAGAAAGAAAAAGAAAAAGAAAGAAGATACTAGCATTAAATGTGAAACTTGGCATATTACTGAGCCCATCTTTGATTATGAGTACACTTCTCATTAAGTACAGCATTTCTTCCAAATTCATGAGACTTTTCATATTTAGTTTCTAAAACCTCATTATAATTTCTCCTTCTGCCACAAAATTGCCTCACAATAAACAATTCATCAACCTCAAGAGGCTAAGAAAAGTTTGAAAGGTGTTCTGGCTTAACAAAAATGCAATGGCTTAGCTTATGTAATATACCAGGGAATTAAAAATGGGTGAAAAGTTCATATTTGTGCTTCAGAATGACTGGATGAATAATACAATGGCATTTCAGTTACGTTATTTGAAATGTTTTTGGATAACATCATCTTTTCCTTTTTTACCCAGCTACTGAACATCACTTTTAAAGCACATATGTATATTTGCTATCTAAATTTAATCATGTTAACTGCTCTTTAACATGTTTTGCGACTTCCTAAAACTTGGTCTTACAGAGTAAAGATTAGATTACATAAAGATCTAGTCTTTGGGCTGCTGTTATGGCATAGGGGGTTAAGCCACTGAGTACAACGCTGGCATCCCATATGGCATGCCGGTTCAACTCCCAGCTACTCCACTTCCAATCCAGCTCTCTGCTAATGGTCTGCGAAAGCAGCAGAAGATGGTCCAAGCGCTTGGGCCTCTGCACCTATATGGGAGACCCAGGTGTGGCTTCTGGCTTTGGCCTGGCCCTGCAGTCATTTGGGGGAGTGAATCAAAGATGGAAGATCTCTTTCTCTCTTTCACTGTCTCTGTAAATGCCTTTCAAGAAAATAAATAAACCTTAAAAAATTAAAAACTACAGTCTTCATATCATCTTAGTTCAAATAGTTGTTACTTTCTGAAATCTATTACTGAGAAAAATGATCTGATATCCTTTCCTAGGGCTAAGAAAACAACGTGCCTTCAGACATTCACAGTTACGAAAATAAGCTCTTGTCCTGAGTCCTTCCCTCCCTCCCTTCCTTCTTTCTCACTTTTCTTCCTTCCTGTCTTCTCTTTTTCCTTTCCTTCCCATCCCCTGTTCTTATTTTCTCTCTTTGAACATTTATTTAGTACCTACTATTTGCCTGAAATCATAGATGCTCAGATGAAGGAATCATGATTCTGCAATCTGTGCTGGGACAGACATTAGAGGAACCAAGTACAAATGACCAGGGATCTAAGCACAGATAAACACTATCAAAGCAGGTGGGGCTGTAAAACACTCGCTCCCAGGCCACTGTTGAGTTGTAACTTTCTGACTTCTTGTCAGATTTCGGTGAGGATCCTCCAGCCCCCCACACACGGGGGATCTCATCGAGATTAATTGTCCCCGTGGCCTAGATTAGTAATCAATAGTGCAGTGCTTCTAGAGTTTCATTTTATAGATTTCTACAGCCAAATTGCTCCATTCTCTTGCTCACATTACCTCCCACGTTCCCACACATTCACTGGAGCCCAGAGGCCACTGTCCTTCTGCTTTGGTTCTTTTGTTCTTTCTGAGCTGTGCAGCAGGCGTGCGGAGGAGGAAGACAGAAAACAGAGAACTCTTCAGAGTGGGCACCAAGCTGTCAGCCTGTTCCTGCCGGATGGCCCTGATCCACCTCTGCGAATCCCCACCGCAGCACCACTTACACACCAAATGTCCAGGAAGACAAGCAAGCCCAGCATCTGAGACGGCTCCCCAGTGAAAACAAGACTCCTTAATGCCCAGACCGTTCACTGCGAACACAAAGGAGGGATTGCAGTGCAACTGCCTGGAAGGACCTCACACCGTCCCAGTGGCAGATTCAGCACAAGAAGATAATGAGGGACATGCACTGAGCGCCTAAGGAGCAGGCCTGTTCCAGGCAGACACGGAACTTAAAAATCCTTGCCTCCGCCTACCAGGCAAGTACACCATTGCCTCTATTTTACAGCTAAGAAAATGGAGGCCCAGAAATATACAGGTGCCAGAGCCGGAAAACAGCTCAACAGTCTGTTGGCAGTCTCCATTTTCTGAACCATAGGAGAACTGTGGGACTTTTTTTTTTTTTAAAGATTTGTTTATTTTTGGAAGTCAGAGTCACAGAAAGGGGAAGAGACAGAGAGAGTGAAAAAGAGATCTTCTATCCACTGGTTCTCTCCCCAAATGGCTGCAGCAGCCATGGGTGGGCCAGGATGAAGCCAGGAGCCAGGAGCCTCTTCAGGGTCTTCCATGTAGGTACAGGGGCCCAAGGAGTTGAGCCATCTTCCACTGCTTTCCCAGGCCATAGCAGAGAACTAGATTGGAAATGGAGCAGCTGGGACTCAAACCAGCATCCCCCATATGGGATGCTGGCATTGCAGGCAGCAGCTTTACCTGCTATGCCACAGCAGCAGCCCCTGTGGGACATTTTAATGCAGAGTGGTAAATGATATTATTGACATGTTCTCAGGGAACTATCTAATCAAAAGGCCGGAGAATGCCTTATTAACTGCTACTTCAGAAACCAATCTTTTTTATCTTTCCCATGTAGAGAGCAGGCTTGGAGAAGTCTTACTATGTCTTCCTCTCGCCAAGAGACTACAGGCTTCCTTTGGATTAGGAATTACTTCTCTGGGTTAAGAACTACTCTTTTCAAACTGTAGCTATTGGTGATAGCTACACCCTGGCAGACCTGTCAGCATAAGATCCTTTTGTATCTAGATGGCCTGCAAAGAGTTGGAGTCTTATTGTCACCTGATAATTTATTTGTCCTTATAGTCCTAAGTCTTTGATAATTGTTGCAATGCCCAAATGCCTCATGTCTAGTCACTCTTCATTCCAACACAGCAGACTTCTATAGTGCTGGCAGAGTGTGAAGTAGCCTCCTAGCATGTTTGTACTTTTCTTTTAAAAAAATTTATTTATGTATTTGAAAGGCAGAGTTAGAGAGAGGTAGAAGCAGAGAGAGAGAGGTCTCCCCAGATGACTGCAATGGCCAGAGCTGTACCAGTCAGAAGGCAGGAGCCAAAAACTTTCTCCGGATCGCCCAGGTGGATACAGGGACCCAAAGACTTGGGCCATCTTCCACTGCTTTCCCAGGTCATAGCAGAGAGCTAGATCAGAAGTGGAGCAGCCAGGACTTAAACCAGTGCCTATAAAGGATGTCATCACTGCAGGTGGTGGCTTTACCCGCTATGCCACAGTGCCAGCCCCATGTAGTTTTTATTTTTAAAATTTTTTTCAGAAAGGAAAATCTTGTAAGAATCATTGTAAGCATCTGCAAGATGTCATAGGAGCTCTCAGTGAAGTCACTTGGGATATATGCCCTTTTTGTACACAAATAGAGGACTATGAAATCATGAATTTATCAGGTACACTTTGCTTCCCAAAACTAAGACAAAACCTGTTAATTTTTGAGGAAAAGAAAATGATAATGTGACATGGTTAACAATGCGTTTTCCTAGTATCCCAACTCTCTACAGTGACTGGGTTTGTGCCATATAAGAATCATTTCCATTGTTAAATCAACACAGAGATGAAGGAGAGCAAAATTTGGTAAAGGTGTTCCCGGCCTGGCAAATCAGGAGTTAAACTTTGGAACTGACACTCCAGTACTCGGAAACCCCCCACCCCACCCTTGGCTGCAAAATCTGTGAAGTAGCCTCTTCCTGGAATCAGCTTTTCTAGTAATACCGTAATTGGTTAAGCATGTATTATGGTGCATTTAATAAAGGGGCCCCCTGATTTTCTGAACAAATGGCACCCACATGCTTGCTATTAACCTTCTGAGTTGTGAATAATATAGGCAAGGCTGCCATCAGCCACTGGGTGTTCAAATGGTTTCCCCCATATTTGAAACAGTGCTGCTCTGTAAGGAAATGACAAGGCAGAACTCTATCACAAACAGAACACCTATCCTACTCCCTAAATCATGCAAACACTTTGAAATTCAGTGGTGGTTTAGAATCGTGGTGGCCAGTGGACTTCCCTTTCTGGTACAGGGACAAAGCTAACTATTCTCGTGTTTTAAAACAAAACTGAGGCCTGCTGCAAGAGTTCTTGCAACTAGCGAATCACAAGCCAACTGCTGATAACATGAAAGTCAATCAGTTGCATGAGGATTAACAAATAATTATAGAACTAGCTAACATTATGTCTTAGCTTTGCGTTTCCTGCCAGCCATTATCTTCAGTCTATGCTGAAAGGCACTATTTCTACTCTCCAAAAATCTCAGCACACTGTAGAATCCAAGACGTTGCCTGGCAGACAGTGCTCATTGTATATGTGTCGAGTGTGAGAGTAATAGAGAATGCCAAGCCCTGTCCCAGGTGTGTTACAGGTGTATGTCTAATTGCTACAATAACTTGGCAAAGATATCCATTACCTCCATTCATGAAGAAGGAAACAGATTTGGAGTGGTTAGACAAACTTTCCCAAAGTCATATCACTTCTTTGTTTTAAGATTTAGATTCAGTCCTAGGCCTCTCCAACATCATATTGCAAATTGTGTTCTTTTCTTGGGTTTTTGAGGCCAGGAAATGAAGGATCACACAACAGAAAAAAGGAATGTTTGAAAGATCCCTGAAGATAATACATTTATGAGCAAAGTATACCAGGACAGATCTGTGTGTCTTTATGTACTTCAGTCATTCCATTCTTTGTTTACCTCTTATTTTCCTTCTCCACTTGGACATCATTACCAGAGAAATGAAGGACCAGATCTCAGTAAGTAGAATTTGTGTATTTATAGGTGGAAAAGATTGAAAAAACAGAAAGCAACAGGAATCAAAAGTAGAGAAATAAGAAAGAATCAGAGAATGTACACGTGGATTCATAAATGATGTCAAAAGAAGCATCATGGATTCAATCATTGCCTTATAGAAGAATTTCTAACAAAGATGAAAATATCTTTAGATTTTTGCAGAAGTTGTTCTTAAAAGTGTTTATCATCGATATTTTTATTTTTGTGATTTCTCTTGAGATTCCAAAATGATTAGATGACTGTACTAGAATAACCTTATTTGAAATCAGATTTTAAAGTTGTTTCTGATTTTAAGTTTATTAGAAATTCTGTTCTTAGCTGTCCATCTTGCTTTCATTTGCTATGCTAAGATCCAAACTCAAAAATTCTAGAAATGTTAGATTTACTACATATTATGTTTAAGTGTCAAACACCTGGGAAATTAATTTGTTCTGTAATGGAGAATCATTTTTTAAGTGACTATACTGCTTAAATTGCTGTGGAAGTGAAAATAGAGCAAAACATAGCAAAAACGCAAATGTAATACAATATCTTTTTGAAATGATATTGCAGTCAGGTCATGGAAACAACTTAAAAATAACAAAAGAAAGAGCTTAGAACTTTTTGTCCTGACATTTACCAATATATCCTGTCTCCGTTACATTTGGAAGAGTGAATTTAGTGTTCTCTAAGATAAAATGTGATTGCTCTCTGAAAAAGTATGCCTCAGATTTTCCCCAACATATGAATTCAAAATAAATGTGTTATGCATTTCAACTTGAGCAGTAGAAAAGGCAAAATCCTTTATAAAAGAGGAAGCAGGAGTGGGTGTTTGTCCTAGCAGTTAAGACTGGTTCAAGTCCCGGCTCCACTCTCCATTATAGCTTCCTGCTCATGCGGATCCTAGGAGAAAACAAGTGATAGCTCAAGTGCTTGGGTACCTGCCACCCATGTGGGAGACCAGGATTAAGTTCCAGGCTCATGGTGTGGGTATTTGTAGAGTGAACCAGTATATAGGAGTGAGCTCTATCTCTGCTTCTCAAATTAAAAAAGAGATAGTAATTAATACAAAAGAAAAAATTAGAGTTAATTGAAAAAAGATGTAACATTAAGTAACAATTATCCAAAGTGTATATGTCCATGGCAATGAGAAGTTCACAGAGTCTTGGTTTCTTTCTTTTATCTGATGCTGCTCTAAGAGACTGTGTCTTTGACCCGAGACATTGATATTTTCTTGCTTGGGAGATACTTTAGTTAATTTTCCTATTTGTGATTTTCCATTAGAACAGAGGTAACAGACCTATGACCAGGTACTTAGATAGAGATTTGGCTTTTGTAAAGAAAAGGCTACTTGTTAAAATAAGAATGACATAGGTACCTGTAATTTACAATGCATCACTAAGGAACTCAGTTGTTGGGAATATTTCTTAAACTATTCCTGTTGTGAATTATATTTGGCTATGTTACCAGAAAGCTGATCACACTGATTTAATGAAATGAAGTCTTGACTTGCATTCTTCTAACATAGATTCTGGGATGAAGGATTGCATATGGGAGATAAATGTGGCAGAAGTCTCAGAATGCTCACCTGTAAGGAAACGAGGAAGCTGGGCTGAATGGAGAAGGAGATCCTCAATGTTATTGCAACAGAGTCCTCAGCCAGGCAGCCCCTCATCGAGCTCTGGGGCTGAAATGACCTTTCAGAGTGGTCCCCACCCTGGGCATTGTGTTCCCCCATCACATGGTCACTGACTGCAGGTCCCCCATTTGGAGGGGACTTGCCCTTGGACACAGCCTTTCCTAGAGCTGAAAGTTACTCCCAGTAAGGAGCACTACCGTGAATAAAGTTCGTACTTCTCAGTAGATGAGGATGGATATGTTAGCCCTTAAGAGGGCTGTGAAGGCCACGGGTGACAACACAAAAGTGTCTTCCTTGCTCAGATCCACTTGCTCTTATAGCAAGCTTACCCTGTCTAGGAACAACTTTCTCAAGATGCTGGTTTCTTTCATTCCCTAGGGAGATACAAAAGGTGCATTAACACACATACGAGCTATACCTCAAGACTGTGATTGATTTTACAAGCCTGTAGCTGACACTATCATCTCCTTTTTTCTCCACTCATTATAGATTCCCTCACCTGTAGCTGGCGCTCCTGCTGGTGGGGTAATGCCCACCTTTATCCCTGAAGCATCTGAGCTCAGAGTTGCCATGTTGTTTCTTATCTATAACAGTTATTCTTGACTGTTCACTGTTAAATACTGGGCATAGGGCCGGCGTTGCTGCTCAATAGGCTAATCCTCCACCTTGCAGCACCGGCTCACTGGGTTCTAGTCCCGGTTGCCCCTCTTCCAGGCCAGCTCTCTGCTGTGGCCCGGGAGTGCAGTGGAGGATGGCCCACGTCCTTGGGCCCTGCACCCCATGGGAGACCAGGAGAAGCACCTGGCTCCTGGCTTCGGATCAGCGCGGTGCGCCGGCCGCAGCGGCCATTGGAGGGTGAACCAACAGCAAAGGAAGACCTTTCTCTCTGTCTCTCTCTCTCACTGTCCACTCTGCCTGTCAAAAAAAAAAATACTGGGCATAGAAACATAGAGAAAAACCTCATAGATTACCTGGGTAGCAAATGTAATCTTCCCTGCTCCCCATCCATGCTTAGCCAGTAGTGATTACATGGCTAACCTGAGTTACAAGGACTCAAGTCTCTGGTTCTTGGTATCTTTAGAGGAAAGAGTAGTAACCACAGAAGTGGGTGGCTGTTACTAGCAATGCTGAGCCATTAAAGAGAAATAATATGGGGCCAGTGTTGTGGCATAGCATGTATAGATACCACTATAATGGCAGCATCCCATATGGGTATGGGTTCGTGTTACAGCTGCTCTACTTCTGCTTTAGCTCCCTGCTAATGGCCTGGGGAAAACAGCAGAAGATGGCCTAAGTGTTTGAGCTGTTGCTACCCACACAGCAGACCCGGATGAAGCTCCTGACTCCGGACTTTGTCTGGGCTCCACCCCAGCTGTTGCAGCCATCCGGGAAGTGAATCAGAAGATGGAAGGTGTCTCTCTCTCTCTCTCTCTCTCTCTCTCTCTCTCTCTCTCTCTCTTTCTCTGTCTTCTGCTCTCTGTAACTCTGACTTTCAAATAAATAAATAAATATTTTTAAAATAAGAGGGAAATAATAAGAGGAATAGGTTGATAAAATTCAAAGCAAAAATATGAAAGTAAGAGTGTATCATGTCATAGAAGCACTCAGTGAAACTCATAATGTCTTTAAGACGACAGCAGGGTAAAGAGAATGGCGTAAGACATAATTGTAACACCAGCAAAACTTCACAGAAAGATGATTCTCAACCTTAGCAGAGCTTCCACATCAAGGTCAGAAACACTCAGGAAAGAACAGAACACTGAGACTTGAATGGGGTTTCTGGGTAGCTGTATCAAGAAACTTAAACTCCCAAATTTTTATCAACATGGTAGGTCTGCAGAAACAGCCAACTCCACCTTGTATCAAAATGCTAGACCATTGCTTAAGATTATTCATAGGCAGGAAGCTAACTAGGAAAAGTATGTACCCCTCAAGAGCTATCTCCATATTCTCTCTAGGAAACCAAGACAACAGCATAGATAAAATCCAGCCTCGCAGAATTTGAGAAAGGACAGTGAAGAGACTTTATATTGAAGTTGATGCAGGAATCTCTGGCTGACATATTTTGAAAGGAACTTGAAAAGGATGTAATGAACTAGATCATGAGGGTTCTACATTAAGGGGCATGAATAAAAGGCAATCCATTGATATGGGAGAACTTTGTCATGACACTAGCTTTAACATCCAGGAAAGCCTCTAAGAATTAGTAACTACTTGACTAGCATAACTATTGGAGGCTTGGAAAAAGCAATGATTCACTGCAAGTGAACTATAAATTATAGAACTGCTATGTCAGAAAGTGGAGAAATAGTTAAAATTGTTCAGAAAAATGAGCATGCTAGGAGACACATCCTTCACAAGGCTGTAAAACTCTTGATCCAGATACTTTCTATAGCAGCAACAGAGGATAACCCATGTACCAACATGAAAAAGAAAGGGGTAAGAGGAGCACTGGCGTTGTTGGGAGGTTCAGTAGTGAAGTCCTCCACAGTTCTCACAGAACTAAGCTCCAATAATAATAGAAACCAGATGGTAGCACTTCATTGTCAAAATTAGAGACCAGTTGTTTTAATGAGTGACAAGGTTGAAATGGTAGCCAGAAGTGGCTGAAACAACAGTTACAGAGATGGCTAAAATATATGGTCTTTGGAGCACAGATATTTGTAGCAATGAAATTGCATCTGTAATGATACTGTAATGGTAGATATATGACATTATATATTTATCCAAACTCATAGACTATGCAACATCAATAGTACATCCTTAATGTAGATTATGGGCACCAGTAATAATAGTGTGTCAGTGTAGGTTTATTAATTTCAAATAATGTACCACTCTGGTGGGGGATGTTGATAATGGGGGAGGCTATGCATGTGTAGGAGCAGCAAGAATATAAAAGGCTCCATACCTCCTTCTCAATTCTATGAACCTAAGCCTGTTCTAAGAGCTTTTATTATTTTTTAAAGTGTATGGGCTTCATAAAGCATGATAGCCAACACAGATATTGCTCAACTTATATAATCAAAAGAAAGAAGGATGATTATGAGGTTGAAGGAATTTGCCAATAAAAAAGTCATAATCCCTAGACCAATTTGCAGATCTGAGCTATTTCTGGAACTTGAGTGCATTGAGTGCAGCAGAAGCCAAGTCCATGTTAGAGAAGATCCAGAAACACTAGCATCTATGGCATTTTCTTGGGTGACCATGAACTGAGAAAGAAATAATACCAAGATATTTTAAGGATTATTGGATATGGGCTCTCAATTGGCATTTATGCCCAATTTACTATGTTCCCATCATTGCCTGTGTGGTAAGTAATAAATGGAGTGACCCAGGATTGGTTCATAGCAGGTCCACTGTTCCCACATGCTCACCTGATGGCCTGTCATTGAAAACCATATGCACCTTGAAAGAGAAGTATTTAGAAATTCACAGAGTCCTACATAGTTCTCTGGCTTAAGGACTGCAGACTATCCTAGTGGTGAAGGCTAAGTGAAAATGTCTACAATGTCCCTTCTAACAAAGCTAAGACACTTAAAAAATAATCAAGTCCGGAGAGTAGTAGCAGATAATAACTTCAAGATAAAAGTGTAACAAAGGGATGGTGATCCTAGCAAATACCACATTTCTAAGTCTGACCCTTACAAAACTCAGATGGACCATGACAGATGAACATTTATGAATAAAAGCTTAAGCAAAATCACCTCAATTTTATTGTGCTATGTGTAGAATCTTGACCAGAGCAAGTCAACGTGAATTTAGTACATGGTATACAGCTATTGGTTCAGCAATTTTTTTCTATTCCATCTCTGTGGAGAAAGAGGGCCAGAAGCCATTTGTGTTTATGTGAGATGAAGCAAAGTTATACACACCTATGAGTTTTCCCTCTGGTTATACTAGCTCACTTCCCATCTTCCTTTATACCATCCAAAGGAATACTATGTCTGGACATCCTGTAGAACATTACAGTGTTCAGTGACCATGTTTATCAGCCCACACATATACCCCAGAGGGTTGGAGAAAAACCCAACATTTCAGTGAACCCTTGAGGTTCAGTGATCTGGGGTGTGCTGGGATAAACCCTTCAAAGTTGAGATCAAACGTTGTATCTTACCACTGCCACTAAAAAGGAAAAAAACATAAGGTTGATAAGTTCTGTTTATGAAAGTGGCTTATGCTACGCTTGAGAATACCACTGCAGCACATTTACCAAGTGGCTCAGAATGCCACCAGTTTTGATTAAGTCCAGAGAAGGAAAGAATTTTGCTGGTCTAGGTTCTAGTAATAACCATGCCTGCTGTGTGGGCCAAGGAGCCTGCAGACACTCTATGGGGAAAGGTGTTGTGCAGAGCTGGTAGAAAGCCCCAGCAGCAGAATCACAGTGGAGACCTGCACTATCATGGAGCAATGCCAAGCCATTGGCAGCAGAGAACTAGACCATTCAGACCCAGCATCTGAGCCATGGGAAAGAGGGACCACCTTTCTCATTCAGCCCTGAAACATCCATTTCTTTATGGATTGGTTTCTTCCTTCCTTGGTTCATTGTACACACTCACCCTGGTTTATTGCTGACCTGCTCATAGCCTCTTCAATCTCTGTGCCCAGGATTCTGACATCTGCACTTTCTGTCCCTTCTTGTCCTCTGAGCTTCAGATCTAATTGCCTTCTTGATTTGTCAGGTGACCTCAAACCCAACAAACATAAAACTAACTTTCCAATCCAAATCATATATACAAGAGGACTTCAAAATGCTCATGAAAAATAGAATCGGAAGACAAGTTTGTTTGGTTGAAAGTTAGAATCGTGCCAGGGGATTCCAATACAATCCCATCAAGGTGACATGTACCAAGGCCATCTCACTAGTCCAAGTGATCAATTTCAGTTCACAATTGATCACACTGATAGGTCTAAGAGTCAAAGGGACCACAGAAAACAAGACTAGTGTCTGCTAATACTAACTGATAGAATCAAAAAGGGAGAGAATGATCCAACATGGGAAGCAAGATACACAGCAGACTCATAGAATGGCAGATGTCCTAAATAGCACTCTGGCCTCAGAATCAGCCACTCGTCCAGCCCTGCAAAAGATGCTTAAAGATGTGTTACACACAGAAACACAGAAACATGGCCATCAACATGAAAGAAGGTAAACGAAGGGAAACTAATTATTCTTAGGTGTTTAAATTTTAACTGAAAAGTGATCCCTGTGAAATATAAGAGTGGGAATAAGAGAGGGAGGAGATGTACAATCGGGGACATGCTCAATCAGTTGTGCCC
>JADBBT010002467.1:0-12839 GCA_015711505.1 Sylvilagus bachmani
TTTTTTCACAAATTCCAACTTTTCTACCTGATCTCTGATCTGCTTCCTAAAATCAGAGTCCTTTCTCTCCAGCAGGAACTCAGAAATGCTCCCAAGAAGAAATCCAAGGCAGTTGTATGCTTATATTTTTTCTACATTTTTTTTAGGAATCTCAATCCTATGGTTTTATAAAATAATCAGAATGTCCCTGTTTCATGTATTTTACCCGATTTTTTCAGTTTTTTTAAAAGACAGAATATCCGTGTTCACTAATTCCATCATGATTTGAAGCAGGAGTTCATATTAAATTTGTTTGTAAATCTTTGAACTGTGCCCTGCCCTGGAGCTCATGGCTGCTGTAGACACATAAGTTGATAATTTATCTGAAGTCTGGTGGTTGCTAAGATTGTTGTCTCTTCCAAAGGAAACATGAATCTTGATAGTTTTACAAAAGTAGACTAATGGAACCAGGGTTTGAACTGAATATGTGAATATTACTACTAAGTAAGAAACATAAGAGACTAGCAAAGTTTACATTTTCCATGCAGGATGATCAGAATGAACAAAGATATTCTGTAGTTAAGAACTTCTTATAAATTTGGTCTGGCTAATTATGTGGATATGACCTATCAACCAAAATTCTCAGTACTCAGTACTTTATTGGTTATATTCAGTTTTATTTTACAAATTCATGTTGTTGAGGTATCAAAGACATCATCTAAAGAATTTATGCTTCTTCCAAGGCTATCAGATATTAAAAGAAATAATAGAACTATGCAAAATGTATAAGGGACAGTATGCGTGTGTGTATGCTGGGGCATTATCAAAAGGATTTATAGATTTTGGGATTGAAAAGCTAATTGGTTGGTAATACCATTTACTGAGTTGAAGAAAATTGAAGAAGCTTTATAAAAAAAAGCTTAAAGCTTTATTTCAGCATGTTGCATTTAGGAAATCTAATTGGCATTTGCATTTGATAGTACTATTTTGGTTGTAAATGAAATAATCTTATTAAAATTCCTGCATTTGTTTTCTATGTTGTATGTAGAAAATTTTTAAAAAGATAGTGGTTTATGATGTCAGTAATCACCCGAGGCTCTTGTTATGAGCTGCCAAGGCTATGGAAGCCTCTTGATTTCACCAACTCCGATCTTATTTAGACAAGGCCATAGTCAAAGTGGAAGTTCTCTCCTCCCTTCAGAGAAAGGTACCTCCTTCTTTATGGCCCGTTTTTTCCTCTGGGATCTCACTCACAGAGATCTTTCATTTAGGTCATTTTTTTTGCCAAAGTGTCAATTATTAAATCCACAACAGGAGTCACTGTGCATTTACTCTCCATGTAGGCTCTCTGTCCTTCATGTGTTGTACTATGTGAATTAACGGTATAACTAGTACTCAAACAGTACTTTATGCTTTGTGTTTCTGTGTGGGTGCAAACAGTTGAAATCTTTACTTAGTATATACTAAATTGATCTTCTGTATATAAAGAGAATTGAAAATGAATCTTGATGTGAATGGGATGGGAGAGGAAATGGGAGATGGGATGGTTGCAGGTGGGAGGGAGGTTATGTGGGGGAAAATGCCACTGTAATCCAAGAGCTGTACTTTGGAAATTTATATTTATTAATAAAAGTTACAAAAAATCAGTGGTTTAAAAACACTTACAATTATTATTGCATTGTTTTTGAATCTGAAGTCTGAGCTAGGTTTATTTGGTTTCGATACAAGGCTAAAATCAAGATTGTGTCTGGGGATGTAGACTTATATGCAGACTCAACTGTGGGATCTGTGTATGAACTCATTTTGGTTGGTGATAGAATTAGTTTCTTAGCAGATATTGAATTACTGACAGTTAGCTTATAAAAGATAGCAAAGAGGGGCCGGCGAGTGGCTCAATAGGCTAATCCTCCTCCTGCGGCGCTGGGTTCTAGTCCCAGTCGGGGCACCAGATTCTGTCCCGGTTGTCCCTCTTCCAGTCCAGCTCTCTGCTATGGTCCAGGAGTGCAGTGGAGGATGGCCCAAGTGCTTGGGCCCTGCACCCGCATGGGAGACCAGTAGAAGTACCTGGCTCCTGGCTTCGGATAAGCGTGATGTGCTGGCCACAGCGGCCATTGGAGGGTGAACCAACGGCAAAAGGAAGACCTTTCTCTCTGTCTCTCTCACTATTCACTCTGCCTGTCAAAAAAAAAAAAAGAAAGATAGCAAAGAGAGCAAATTTTTAATAATTCTAATCTATGAGTAAAATGACTCTTTTACATTGTAACATCATTACAAGAGTGGTTAGAAGTGAATCACACTTCTTCTCCAACACTCATAGTGAGAGGCTGGTACAGTGGTGATTATTCCAGGATTCTTCCCCAGCAGCTAAGTAAAAGAGTAAACATATCTGTTCTGGTATGTGAAAACTTTTATAAGTATAGTTTATTTTCCATAGGACTGGGACAATTCTGTCCGTTTCAGTGATGTGTGGAAATCAGGTATTGACCACTTGTGAACAAAGAAAATGTAGTGCGTTACTTAACTATTATATTTTGTGCTAATTAAAGCTTAAAGCTTCCTTATTCTAGTTACATTTTTAGAGATGTATAACTCAATAATTTATGATGTATGAAATCCATATTCTGATTTTTTCCATGTACCACTGGTGTTCACGTGTCCTCTCACTGAACATGTCAAGGCCATTACTGAATCAGAAATTATTTGTACAAGTTGTGGTATTTCAAAATATGAAGACAAATTATGTTCTATGCAACTAACATGAATGTGAATAGTACTGACTTGGGATTTTGGGCCACTGTGAGTAATTCTTACATGCTTATAGCTGATGTGTCAAAAAATTCACCTTCACTGAAGCCTTAAAGGAATATGCTTTATGGAGTCTTCTGAACACTTAAAATAATTCAACTCTGTGATCATTAATGTTGACACTGTAAGCAGAATAATTTGAATTATTATTGACCCTATATATTTTTAAAGAATTATTTGTTTTTGGAAAGGCATAGTGAGAGAGAGAGAGAGAGAGAGAGAGAGAGAGATTGTTCTTTCACTGGTTCACTTCTCAAATGTCTGCAACGGCTAGGGTTGGGCCAGAACAAAGCCAGGTGCCAGGGACTCCAACTGGGTGTCTCATGGGTGATAGGAGCCCAGACTCTTGGGCTATCTTCTGCTGCTTTTCCAGATGTATTAGCAGGGAGCTGGATTTGAAGTGGAGCAACCAGGACTGGAACTGACACTCTAATATTTGGTGCTATCTTCACAATCAGGAGTTTACCTCCTGGGTTGCAGTGGCAGGCCCATGATTCTGCAATTTAAATGGTGTTTAAAACTTTGGTAGAGAGAATGATGAGGAATGGAGAACTAGGAATCATAAACAATACATATTGAGAAAGACTTGGACACACCTACTTCAGTTACACAAGTGGTACACTTCTGATTGGAGGAAAAGCATATCAATATAAATGATTTATAGCTGTTTAAATAGACAAAGGAATTATAAAAAATTCAAATAGATAAACCAGCCAAGATTATGTACCTTAGCTGTTCCTGGGGTCTTTGGAGAAAGTGAAACAACAGAGAAGTATGGAAGTTATGGCTCAGTCATGATTCAGTATGCAGAGAGGCTGTTGATTGCAAAATGGAATTGACAGATATTCCTGTGAGTGGAATATGTTCCTTGTCTGACCAATAATCACAATAAAGTTTGGCTAAAGTCCCAGGGGAAGAAAATCAGGAGATTACTAAAATTTGAGATTATACAGTCAAAGAATCATGACACTATGGAGCTTTACCAGTAATTTTCTGATAAAATGTTATTAAAATGAGTTTTACACATGAGAGATCTAGGAAATATTTCCTTTACACTAGATATTGCCAGCTGGAAGAGTTTGTTTCATCTTACTTAGGATTCCCCACTAGTCGCAGCCTTTGCAAAAGTACAGATACTCAGTGGTAAATAATCTCAATCATTTGAATGGGATAAAAGCAGTGATAAAAAACACATATTTTGAAAAAGAAATTTCCTATCCATGTTTAGATATTAAAACTAATAGTCCTGATACTGATAAACTGTTGAGAATGCAAGCACCGCTCGATTGGTTAGGTAGTGATATTAATGTTTCTATCAAGTATATGCCTTTGAGGGAATGGGTAATTGATACTCTGATAGACTGGGGCTTAAACGGCTTGATATTCTCTTGTAATTTTATTAGTGGAGGGAGAACAATGAGGGAAGCTGCTACAGAACTAACTTCTTGTCCTGAATGGGATTGAATTATGAGAACTGATAATTATTCAGAAGAAAAGTAATAAATATAAAAGGCATAAAAAGCCTTAGTTCATTTAAATGGGGTAGAAGTATTCAGATAGTTCATTAAAACATGACAAAGGAGAAATTGATGAAGTAGCTACCAAAGTTTTATTGGATTCTTGTAAAAAGACTAACTCTCCTTTCTACAAACTGTAAATGGACCACAGTGGATTTGTTTAAGTTTTCTATCCTTGATGAATTAAAACACACATGCACACACACACACAAACACCAACACTTCATAATTATGTAATAGATGAACCTATGGTTTTTGTAGAATCAATCACTTTAAAAGAGCTCAAGATACAGGAAAGTATTATGACTGAGGGGTGGGAGGACCATGATCTCCCAGTATAATCCCAAAAAAGAGAACTGAGTTCATTTAGTTGTTATAGGTAAAACAACCTAGGGATAGTGAAGAATATGGCTGGTGGAATTGTGGTATATACTGTAATATATTATACAATAGATCATACCTAAGCATGCTAATGGGGAGCATAATTACATTAGTGGAATATAGTTATGCAAAAGTAAAGTTTATAAATCAAAGTTTGGCTTGAAGTAGAAATATGTGAGGAAAGATAGATATTTCTTGCCTCACCTTCACTAGAATATTATTGGAATGCATGTTACATATGAATGCATGACTTTTTTACCCAAGTTGTTGGTGAAAGGCTGACATGTGCATGCAGTCTTCATCTTGTTTAACTGGGCAATCAAATTGGAGGTTATACAAGTATGCAAACCTATTCAAGAGGCTAATAAAAAATATGGGACCTAGGGTGAAGGTATAAGCTTAAGACTTAATTAAAGAATATATTATGTCAGGGAAGAGTTCCTGCCTATATATCATCTAATTAAGAAACAACACTAGTGAAACAATGAACTAAAAAGCATCATGTATGATTGAGTCATCATTTACCTTACCATCTACCAAATAGTGAACTGATAAAAATTGGAATGAGCCATTGAAATTCCCACTTACAAAACTGAGGGTGTTTTAAAAAGTAACGTGATATAAAGAAGAGTCACTATTAGATAGAATGCTGAAATATTTTTGGAAATATAGTAAATGGACAAAAAATGATGCAAGAAATTGCATGAACCTCTTTCTTACTTTTACAGTTTCTTTTTGCACCCTAATTCTATAGTGCTAGAATCTGAGTAACATTTGTGCTTTCAAGATATAGAATCAATTACTAAACACAATATCAGAATACTATGTCTACATGGCATTTCACATTATCTAAAGGAATGATCAGTTCGAAGTGGTTGTTCCCTCTCTTACAGATTAAAATCAACATTTCTGGCTACTTTTGCCAGCATACCAGAGTCCTATAAACTTTTAATGATCTTTTTAATGATCTAGCCATAGGGATATGACTAGAAAGGCCAATGTTATATACTGTGGCATGGCGTGCAGATCAGTCTTCCTGCTAAACCTGACAGTCCTACCCTAGAAGATAGGATCTAGATGAAAAATAAAGAAAAATATAAAATGGAGGAAGTTATTGCTGATGGAAAGGGAGCCAATAATGGATAATCCAAAAAGGAAAACCCAACAATACCTTGTATCTCAAGTGATGATATGGTACATTTACAGATGCTGATATGGGTGAGTCTTTTGAGTTATAATAATCTCTAGTTTAGTTTGCAGCTGAAAATTTATTATAATCCTAATGAATTTAAGCAGATGTTTCAAAAACTTGCATGCTTTTAAATTTTATAATTGATTAACATAGATACTTGGATTGATTTATAAATTTTTATTTCTGTTGGTCAAAATTTTTTCATGTAATAATCAACATTTGCTTGAATAGATCACTATCATAAACCTACCAAGAAATATGCTTTTCTGTACCCTGAAGACAGTAATTTCACTGTTGTATCCATCACAATAAAAATACTGTTGAATGTTCAATATGTTTTATTTTTCTTTTCAAACATTATTTACAGTTGAGCCAACCTAAAAGACCACAACATGTCAACCTGGAGCTTTCTGTGTCAATGACATTAATACTATATTGAGTACGAGCATTTGAAAGAATTTTAGTATTGCATTTTCTTTAGATCCCATTTTTCAAGTGGTGTTTATCATAAAGAAACCATTTTGGGAAGTAATATGCAGAAACTCTTGTCTTGCAAAAGCATTTGTTCTCCAATAGGATCATAGGCCTCAACAAGAACAGATGTCTGTTGCATGCCATATTTGCTATAAATTTGTATGCTTTAATATCTACAGTTCACAGCATTATGGCTGCAGAATAAGAACTAAATAAAGTAATATTCAGCAAATGGAAATCATTGTCAGTCCAGTTGTAATATAGTAAATTATGTACCTACCACACATAGTCCTAGACGACATTTAAGGATTCTCTACCTGATTATTGATTTAAAGGTTGTAGTAGGTATCATTGTTTTAAATATTTTTTCTTTTCTAGTTACCCGGTATCTTCCTCACCTAATTATAGTCAAATAATCATTTTTTTGTTCTGTGTCAACCCCCAAAATCTGGTGGAGTGATACAAATAGCCTACATTTGCTACCAAAAGAAGAGAAGATGACACAAATGATGACAATGATCACAGAGAGTGCATATGGGAGCTCTTTGGCATTTGCAAACTCGAGCATATTTGCTCATGCCTACTACATATATGGCACTATCCAGGGAACTCAATACTATCCTATTTCATTTTGTGCAAAATTAAGAATACAGATATAAATACGTTTTTGGCTCTCTCTGAGAATATCTTAAACGTTGAATGCGTTATTTTTTCTTTTCCCAATTTTTTTTCTCTTTTCTCAAATTTTCTATCACATGTTCAGTGTTTGGTAACTGAAAGGCTACAGGCTATACAAATGCAAAGCTTTAGTACCCATAAATGATATATAACAACATAACTGAGAAAGAGTAGGCTTTGGCTTTCAGAGAGAGATCAGATTGCCAAATGCTGTCCAATGTGTAATTGGTAAGATCCATTTAATTGGTTTTAATAGATTCTGTGGTAATACTGATCCTGATGATTAAACACATAATTATGCCTTCCTTGGATTAACTTTTCTCGTTGGTGGTGGCAAATATGAGTTATTGTTTACTGCCTCAGCTTATTTGAAGGAGTTTCCAAAAGTAAAGGGGAAAAAAAAATATTTTACTAGAAATCAGAGGGAAGCAGAAAACAATAAACAAGAACAGGTATATGCAACAATGTTAAAAAAAAAGTCAGAAATAGGATATAAAACTCTCGAACCTAAGACTCAAAAAATATATGTGTGTGTGTGTGTGTGTGTGTATGCGTAGGTGTGTGTAAAGGGCCTATTCACTGAATCCGAGGACAGATGAGATCGTGCAGAAAAACAGGACAGCTAGAGAAGATAAAAGAGCTCAGGATCAAGGATTCTCAGGGGCAGAATTATTTTTGCTTGATATGTAGCATTTTCATACACTTTAGAGATTGTCAGACTTCTCTGGTTTCGTGATAGATTATGTACTCAAATCTCATGAAAAATGTAAGTGAAGAGCCAAAGTATACTGGTAAGATAGTATTAACATAGGATTTTTAATATCCTGACCTGGTTCTCTAGCGAAGATTTAATAGCTAAACGTGTGGTGTGAAAGCAATATCTTATTACTATTTTCTTCCAAGAACAAAATTATCACTGTATATTTTATTATGATCTTTAATATGATAAACAATTAAAATATAATTCTAACAAAGCATACCAAATCCAAAAGTTAAGAGTTTATTTTCTATTTTACTAAATTAAAAAATGGGTTATCAGTGAGTACTTAAAGATTATCAAATGTGTTTTCCAAAGAGAATTATGGGTTACATAGACACATAGACAAATTTCTGTTTTGTACCTCATATTTAATAATGACATAATTATATTAATTAAAACTATAATTACATATTGGCTGCTTACTTTTGGTATATGAATTTTCATTTTTGGTTTTTATAATATATTTTCCAAAAGCGGACTGTCCTTTACAAAATAAAAAATGCCAGATGGTCAAATAAGAATGGAAAATAACAATATCCATAGGGGACATTTTATGCTATGTGGGAAAAGATGTATAAAGTCTCCCAAACAATGCAGTGTGTTACATTCTATTTGGGCTTTGATGATAGAAAAGGTCAAGCAATATTTCATCACTTTATGGTCACATTTACAAAGATATTTATTTTATTACTCTGGAAGATAGAGAAGGTAATATGAATAAAGGAGAGTGCTGGATATAGAACCCAGGAAAGGCACACAAAAGGCAGTGTTATGCAAGAATAAAACTTCATATTAACTTTATAGTAGTCTTCATTAAAAATTTTAAAATTTAAATATACAAGTGTAAGTGTGGTTCCTGTATATAGGTGTGCATTTATGTGTATTTTCGTGGATATTTGTATAGGCATATGTGTATGTGTGTAGAATGTGGCTGTGTGCACCTGACTTTGCAAGTAAAGGAAAGTCATCATCTATAAATAAAAAATAAGACTTCTAATGTGCATTATGCCTAAAGCTGAAATGAGAAAGATTTGGGAATGCCAGGTTATATATGTTGCTATGTTGCATACCTGAAGTCTTTTAAAAAAAATTATTAACAATAACAGATTTCATGTATTTCATAGATACAAATCTAAGAAGACAACCGTACTTCCTTGCCTCCCTCCATCCGTCATCCCACCCTCTTTTCTTCATTTCATTTATTTTGTTAATTTCTTTTTATGTAGTGTACCCAAGTTTAATGTATTTCTTATTCCCTCTCTTAATTTTTACAATGATTTCTACTTCCAGTTTACTTTATACTCATAAGATTAACCTTATATTAAGTAAAGAGTTCAACAAATTGTATGAAGAAAAAAACACTGCTCCTCAACAGTCAAAACCAAGGCTGTAAGCAATCATCGAATCTCAAAATGTCAATTTCATTCCTATACATTCTACTTTTTGGTACTCTATCAGTTACCACAGATCAGGGAAAATATATGGTATTTGTATTTTGGAACTGGCTTATTTTACTAAATATAATGGTTTCCAGTTGCATCTACTTTTAAAAGGATTTGTTTATTTATTTGAAAGGCAGTGTTACAGGGAGGCAGAGGCAGAGAGACAGAGAGAGAGATCTTTCATCCATTGTTTCACCCCCCAAATGGCTGCAACGGCTGGAGCTGCGCTGATCCACAGCCAGGAGCCTGGAGGTTCTTCTTGGTCTCCCATGGGGGTAAAGGGGCCCAAGGACCTGCAACATCTTCCACTGCTTTCCAAGGCCATACCAGAGAGCTGGATTAGACGTGGAGCAGCTGGGACTAGAACCTGTGCCCAAATGGGATGCCAGCAGTGCGGATGGCAGCTTTACCTGCTGTGGCACAGTGCCGGCCCCTGCATCCATTTTTTTTTTTTTTTGCAAGACAGGGTTTCATTGTTTTTACAGCCAGAAGATTTATTTTTATGTATTTAACTAATTTTTTGAGAGGCGCACACACACACACACACACACACACACACACACACTTCTTATACATTGGTTCACTCTTCAAATGCCTGCAAAGATCAGAATTGGACTTGGGCTGAAGCTGGGAGCTAGGAATACAATCCACATCTCTCACAATGGTGGTGGAGACACAATTACCTAGTACATTCCTTGATGTCTCCTAGGATCTGCAACAGCAAGAGGCCGGAGTCAGGACCCAGTTGTGGCCATCCTTACAGCTAGCCTAAAGGCTTGCTTGCTGAACTCTTATTATTTTTTATATAAAGCTTTTATTTAAAGTAAATACATTTCCAAAGTACAGCTTATGGATTACAATGGCTTCCCCCCACCGCCATAAATCCCTCCCACCTGCAACCCTCCCCTTTCTCGCTCCCTCTCCCCTTCCATTCACATCAAGATTCATTTTCCATTCTCTTTATATACAGAAGATCAATTTAGTACATATTACATAAAGATTTCAACAGTTTGCCCCCACATAGGGACACAAAGTGAAAAATACTGTTGGAGTACTAGTTATAGTATTAATTCACGATGTACAGCACATTAAGGACAGAGATTCTAGATGATATTTTTTTAAAAAGTTTATTAATTTTCTATGCAATTTCCAATTTAACACCAAGGTTTTTTAATCATTTTCAATTATCTTTATACAGAAGATCGATTCAGTATATACTTAGTAAAGATTTCATCAGTTTGCACCCACACAGAAACACAAAGTGTAAAAATACTGTTTCAGTACTAGTTGTAGCATTACTTCACGTTGGACAACACATTAAGGACAGATCCCTCATGAGACGTAAGTACACAGTGACTCCTGATGTTGATTTAACAATTGGACACTCTTGTTTATGGCGTCAGTAATCTCCCTAGGCTATAGTCATGAGTTGCCGAGGCTATGGAAGCCTTTAGGGTTCGCCGACTTCGATCTCTTATTTTTTAATATATTTTTCAGGATGCTGGAAATCGTCTGTGGAAAATCGTTGTGTATTGTGGTTAGGTGAGTAAGAGGACTAATCATTTTCATGTTGAAGACACAATTCCTTCTTTCCAAACCTGGGTAATTTGGATGAATTTACATGTCTTATCCTTTTAGAATGATTGTTTTAAGAATGTGACCCTGAGACCAGTGTTGTGGGACAGTGGATTAAGCTTCTGCTATGAGTCTGGCATCCCACATTGGAGGGTCACTTTGGGTTCCAAATTTTTCAGTTCCAATCTTACTTCCTGCTAATGCTTTTGGGAAAATAACATGTGATGGGCCAAATGCCTGGGGCCCTGCCACCCATATATGGGAGACTAAGATGGAGTTGCTGGCTCCTGGTTTCAGCCTGGCTCAGTCTTGCTCTTACGGTTGTTTGGATGTGAACCATCAGATGGAAGATCTCTGTCCATCTCTCCTTCTGTCTGTACCCCTGTCTTTCAACTAAACAAATGAACTAAGTAAATAAATACATATTTTTTTATTATAAAGCTTTTATTTAAAGAATATAAATTTCCAAAATACAGCTTATGGATTACAATGGCTTCCCCCCCATAACTTCCCTCCCATCCGAAACCCTCCCCTTTCCCGCTCCCTCTCCCCTTCCATTCACATCAAGATTCATTTTCAATTCTCTTTATATACAGAAGATCAGCTTAGTACATATTACATAAAGATACATATTTATTAAAAAGTAATGTGGACCTATAATGTAGCAAAGGGAAAATTTGAGTCTAAATGCTGCCTTGTCACTTGTACAAGTGGGAAAAAAAGTGATTATATTCTTAATAACCTTCTAAAATTGCATGATACATCATAGGATTAACATTTATTACAGAAAAAGGAAAAGACACAACTCCACATATGTACAATAACCCTTTTAAAAATCTATGTAAGTGGCCGGTGCTGTGGCGTAGTGGGTAAAGCTGCTGAAGGCCATGCTGACATCCCATTTGGGTGCCCGTTTGAGTCCCGGCTGCTCTACTCCCTATCTAACTCTCTGCTATGGCCCGTGAAATCAGTGGAAGATGGCCCAGATTCCTTGGTGCCTGTACCCGCATGGGAGACCAGGAAGAATCTCCTGGCTCCTGGTTTCAGATTGGCCCAGCTCCATTTGGGGAGTGAACCAGCAATTGGAAGAACTCTCTGCTTCTGCCTCTGCCTGTCTGTAACTCTGCCTTTCAAATAAATAAATTTAAAAAAAAAAAAAACCCTATGTAATACAAAGAAAGAAGCAGGCTCTTTTCCATTCTTCTTAATGAGTATTCTGGTATATTCTTAAAGGAAAGTATATCCAGAGTGTGAGGCATTAAAAACAGACACATTGGGGGCCAGCATTGTGACGTAGTATGTGAAACAGCCAACTGTGATTCCTGCATCCCACATAGGTGCTGGTTCATGTTCTGGCTGCTCCACTTCTGATCCAGCTCCTTGTTAATGACCTTGGAAAGCAGCAGAATATGGCTTAAGTACTTAGGCTCCTACTGTGCATGTGGGACACCTGGAAGAAGCTGCTGGTTTTGGCCTGTCCCAGTGTGGACCATTGTGACCACCTGGGGGGTGAACCAGTGGATGGAAGATTTCTCTCTGTCTCTCCCTCTCTCTGTAACTCTGACTTTCAAAAAAACAAATAAAATCTTTAAAAAAATCAATAAATATAAAACAGATTAAAAATACAAATTCTACCTGACCCTTTATCCTTCAACCTAATGCAGCAGCTAGTTCAGAACCCCTTTCTGGCTCTGTGGTAGGTGGACAGATTCAGAAATATTTTTGTTATTTCTTTTCTCTGACAAGATCATTACACACTGAACAAAAAAGGCCACTTAAAACACAGATGGAGAAACAGACTGAATGAAAAATATATGTATCCCAATTAAAATACACTCCTCATTTTAAAAAGTAAAAAATAAAAGGAACAATTGTAATTCTTGTTATACTTTATTGAAGACAATATGCCTGACTTAAAATACACATATTTAAAGTTCTAACCATTTGTAAAAGCCATTCTGAGCACACTCTGGATAAATTTTAACTATCTTGTACAGCACATAGCTAACATGCACAATTAGATCATCATGCCCGCA
>JADBBT010002468.1:0-12839 GCA_015711505.1 Sylvilagus bachmani
ACCTGCCACCTTGATGGGCTTGTATTAGAGTCCCCTGGCACGTTTCTAACTCCATCATTTGGGGCACAACTGATTGAGCATGCCCCAAATTGTGCATATCCTCACTCTCTTTTTCCCTCTCTTATAGTTAACAGGGATCACTTTTCTGTTAAAATTTAATCACCTAAGGATAATTGTGTGTTAATTGCAGAGTTCAACCACTAGTACTAGAACAACAACAAAAAAAAAACCAAAAAAAACCCCACTAAAATCGATAAAGATTTACATTGTACATCAACTGTACGGACAAGAGCTGATCAAGTCACTGTTTCTCATAGTGTCCATTTCACTTCAACAGGTTTCCCCTTTGGTGTTCAGTTAGTCGTCACCAATCAGGGAAAAAAAATGATATTTGTCTCTTTGGGACTGGCTTAATTCACTCAGCATGATGTTTTCCAGATTCCTCCATCTTGTTGCAAATGACCGGATTTCATTGTTTTTAACTGCTGTATAGTATTCTGTGGAGTACATGTCCCATAATTTCTTTATCCAGTCTACTGTTGATGGGCATTTGGGTTGGTTCCAGGTCTTAGCTATGGTGAATTGAGCTGCGATAAACATTAGTGTGCAGACAGCTTTTTTGTTTGCCAATTTAATTTCCTTTGGGTAAATTCCAAGGAGTGGTATGGCTGGGTTGTATGGTAGGGTTATATCCAGGTTTCTGAGGAATCTCCAGACTGACTTCCATAGTGTTTTAACCAGCCTGCATTCCCACCAACAGTGGGTTAGTGTTCCTTTTTCTCCACGTCCTCTCCAGCATCTATTGTTGGTAGATTTCTGAATGTGAGCCATTCTGACCGGGGTGAGGTGAAACCTCATTGTGGTTTTGATTTGCATTTCCCTGATTGCTAGTGATCTTGAACATTTTTTCATGTGCCTGTTGGCCATTTGGATTTCCTCTTTGGAAAAGTGTCTATTGAGGTCCTTGGCCCATCTCTTAAGTGGGTTGTTTATTTTGATGTTGTGGTGTTTCTTCTTTGTAGGTTCTGGTTATCAACCCTTTATCTGTTGCATAGTTTGCAAATATTTTCTCCCATTCTGTCAGTTGCCTCTTAACTTTCCTGACTGTTTCTTTTGCAGTACTGAAACTTCTCAATTTGATGCAATCCCAATAGTTAATTTTGGGTCTGACTGCCTGTGCCTCCAGGGTATTTTCCAAGAAGTCTTTGCCAGTACCTATATCTTGCAGGGTTTCTCCAATGCTTTCTAATAATTTGATGTTGTCGGGTTGTAGATTTATGTCTTTAATCCATGTTGAGTGAATTTTTGTGTAAGGTGAAAGGTAGGGATCTTGCATCATGATTCTGCACGTGGAAATCCAGTTTTCCCAGCACCATTTATTAAATAGACTGTCTTTATTCCAGGGATTGGTTTTGGATCTTTGATCGAATATAAGTTGGCTGTAGATGTTTGGGTTGATTTCTGGTGTTTCTATTCTGTTCCATTGGTCTATCCATCTGTTTCTGTACCAGTACCATGCCGTTTTGATAACTACTGACCTGTAGTATGTCCTGAAATCAGGTATTGTGATGGCTCCGGCTTTGTTTTTGTTGTTTAAGATTGCTTTAGCTATTTGAGGTCTCCTGTGCTTCCATATAAATCTCAGCATCATTTTTTCCAGATCTGAGAAGAATTTCTTCGTTATCTTGATTGGTATTGCATTGAATCTGTAAATTGCTTTTGGCAGAATGGACATTTTGATGATGTTAATTCTTCCAATCCATGAGCATGGAAGATTTTTCCATTTTTTGGTATCCTCTTCTATTTCTTTCTTTAAGGTTTTGTAATTTTCATCGTAGAGATCTTTAACATCCTTGGTTACATTGATTCCAAGGTATTTGATTGTTTTTGTAGCTATTGTGAATGGGATTGATCTTAGCAGTTCTTCCTCAGCCGTGGCATTGTCTGTGTATACAAAGGCTGTTGATTTTTGTGCATTGATTTTATATCCTGCTACTTTGCCAAACTCTTCTCTCAGTTCCAATAGTCTCTTAGTAGAGTTCTTTGGGTCCCTTAAATAAAGAATCATGTCATCTGCAAAGAGGGGTAGTTTGAATTCTTCCTTACCAATTTGTATCCCTTTGGTTTCTTTTTCTTGCCTAATAGCTCTCGCTAAGACTTCCAGCACTATATTGAATAGCAGTGGTGAGAGTGGGCATCCCTGTCTGGTACCAGATCTCAGTGGGAATGCTTCCAACTTTTTCCCATTCAATAGTATACTGGCCATGGGTTTTCCATATAAATTGCTTTGATTGTGTTGAGGAATGTTCCTTCTGTACCCAGTTTGCTTAGGGTTTTCATCATGAAATGGTGTTGTATTTTATCAAATGCTTTCTCTGCGTCAATTGAGATGATCATATGGTTTTTCTTCTGCAGTCTGTTAATGTGGTGTTTGACATTGATTGCTTTGCGTACATCGAACCATCCTGGCATACCAGGGATAAATCCCACTTGGTCTGGGTGGATGATCTTTCTGATGTGTTGTTGCATTCTATTGGCCAGAATTTTATTGAGGATTTTTGCATCTATGTTCATCCAGGGTATTGGTCTGTAATTCTCTTACAATGCTGCATCTTTCTAAGGTTTAGGAATTAAGGTGATGCTGGCTTCATAGAAAGAATTTGGGAGGATTCCCTCTTTTTCGATTGTTCCGAATAATTTGAGAAGAATTGGAGTTAGTTCTTTAAATGTCTGGTAGAATTCAGCAGTGAATCCATCTGGTCCTGGGCTTTTCTTTGTTGGGAGGGCCTTTATTACTGTTTCAATTTCTGTCTCTGTTTTGGGTCTGTTTAGGTTTTCTATGTCTTCCTGGGTCAGTTTAGGTAGGTTGTATGTGTCCAGGAATCTATCCATTTCTGATAGGTTTCCCTGTTTGCTGGCATACAAGTCCTTGTAGTAATTTCTGATGATTCTTTTGGTTTCTGTGGTGTCTGTTGTTACGTTTCCTTTTTCATCTTTAATATTATTAATTTGGGTCTTTTCTCTTCTTTTTTTAGTTAGTTGGGCCAATGGGTTGTCAATTTTTTTAATTTTTTCAAAAAACCAGCTCCTCGTTTGGCTGATTTTTTGTAATTTTTTTTTGGATTCAATCCTGTTGATTTCTTCTCTGATTTTAATTATTTCTCTTCTCCTACTAGCTTTGGGTCTGGTTTGCTGCTGATTTTCTAGATACTTGAGATGAACTGAAAGCTCATCTATTTGGTGCCTTTCCAATTTCTTGATGTAGGCACCTATTGATATAAACTTTCCTCTTAACACTGCTTTTGCTGTATCCCATAGGTTTTGGTATGATGTGCTGTTATCCTCGTTTACTTCTGGGAAATTTTTGATTTTTCTTTTAATTTCTTCTATTTGTTCATTTCTTCTATTGTTCATTCAGGAGCATGTTGTTCAGTCTCCATGTGTTTGCATATGCTCTAGAGATTCCTGAGTTGCTAATTTCCAACTTCATTCCCTCGTTGTCTGAGAAGCTGCATGGTATGATTCTAATTCTTTTGAATTTGCTGAGACTTGCTTTATGGCCTAGTGTGTGGTCAGTCCTAGAGGAGGTTCCATGTACTGCTGAGAAGAATGTAAATGCTTTATCTGTAGCATGAAAAGTTCTGGAGATATCTGTTAGATCCATTTGGGCTATAGTGTCGTTTGAATCTACTGTCTCCTTGTTGATCCTCTGTCTTTGTGATCTATCTCTGAGAGTGGAGTATTGAAATCCCCCAGTATTATTTTATTGGGGTCTAAATCTCCCTTTAAGTCCCTTAACAGGTCTTTTAAATATGTCCATGCCCTGTAATTAGGTGCATATACATTGATAATCATTATATCTTCCTGTTGAATGGATCCCTTAATCATTATATAGTGCCCCTCTTTGTTTCTCCTAATAGTTTTTGTGGTAAAATTTATGTTTTCCGATATTAACATGGCTACGCCCACTCTTTTTTCATTTCTGTTGGCATGGTATATCTTTTTCCAACCTTTCACTTTCAGCCCGTATAGATCTTTTTTAGAAAGATGTGTTTCTTGTAAGCAGCAAATAGATGGGTTTTGTTCCTTAATCCAGTCAGTAAATCGGTGTCTTTTAACTGCACAGTTCAAACCATTCAAGTTCAATGTGACTATCGATAAGTAGTAACTTTGCCCTACCATTTGCCAAAGATATTTTCTAATATATGCTTTGAGTTTCCTATGATCTTTTGCTGTGAGGTTTCCTCCCTTTAGCTTCTTTCAAATTGATGACTGTATTTCTGTTTTTCTGTGTGTAGCACATCTTTAAGCATCTTTTGCAAGGCTGGACGTTGGCAACAAATTCTTTCAGTTTCTGTTTGCTGTGAAAGGTCTTTTTTTTCACTTTCATTCACAAATGAGAGCTTTGCAGGATATAATATTCTGGGCTGGCAGTTTTTTTCTCTTAGTACCTGGGCTATATCTCGCCATTCTCTCCTAGCGTTTAGGATTTCTGATGAGAAGTCAGCTGTGAGTCTAATTGGAGATCCTCTGAGAGTAATCTGACGTTTCTCTCTTGCGCATTTTAGGTTCTTTTTTATGTTTCACTGTGGTGAGTTTAATTAAAATGTGTTGTGGTGAGGATCTCTTTTGGTCATGTTTCCCAGGGGTTCTATGAGCTTCCTGTACTAGGATTTCTTTGTCGTTCTCCAGACCTGGGAAATTTTCTGCTAGTATCTCACCAAAAAGGCCTACTAATCCTTTCTCCCTCTTCGTGCCTTCAGGTACTCCTGGACCCGAATGTTAGGTTTTTTAATAGTATCCTGCAGATTCCCGACAATATTTTTTAGATTTCTAACTTCCTCTTCTTGTCTTTGGTTTGACTGTTTCCTTTCCTGTTCTCCGTCTTCTAAGTCCAATATTCTCTCTTCTGCTTCACCCATTCTGTTTTTAAGGCTCTGTAATGTGTTTGTCATTTGATCTATTGAATTCTTCATTTCATTATGATTTCTCTTCACTATCAGAGTTTCATGTTCTACTAGTTGTTTCATTTCATTCTGGTTCTTCCTTAATATTTCATTTTTGCAAGAGAGATTTTCTATCTTATCCATTAAAGATTTCTGTAGTTCAAGAATTTGTTTTTGAGAACTTCTTAATGTTCTTATCAATTTTTTGAGATCTGCTTCTTGCATTTCTTCTATATCATCATCTTCATAATCTTGAATTGGGGTGTCTTTTTTATTTGGGGGCATCATAGTGTCTTCCTTGCTCTTGTTACCTCAGTTTCTACTTTTGTTTGGCATTTCTCCACACTCTCTCACTGCGTTTTCAAGGTAAGGGCGTTTGTGTACACGGTGAATTCCAGGGCTCTGGCTCCCCCTTAGATTTACACAGTCTCAGTTTGTTAGTTCTGCCCACTTTAGTGGCGTGCGGGGACTATTTTACTGCTCTTTGTCTTGCTCGGCTTTGTAAGGTGAGTGAAAAAGATGCTAGTGACCGTGCTGGTTCCCCTTATTTATTCGTTTTTTTTTTTCCTCTCCTTCAGTCAGCCTGGTGCACTTTCCCCAGTGGGGTCTGCCTCTTCCCTTGTGTTACTGTGGGATTTTTGCCTCACCTCCCCTTCTAGCACTGGTGCGTAGATTCTGTGGCTGCGTTCCCTTTTGCGTCTCCATTTCCTCCTGCGTCTCTGTTCCCGTAGCACGGCGAACTTGCTGTCCTCTGTGTCACATCTACTAGATCCGGAAGAATTTCCTCTGCAGTTTTTTTTCTTAGTCTTTACCTGGGGCTACAGTAACTCCACTTTTATTAAACTATCTTTTCCCGGACTGTTGGTGTGCGCCCTCACTATTCTGCCATCTTGGCCCAAAACTAGTTAATGTATTTTTGACATGGTGCTGGGACAATTGGGTATTCACATGCAAAATATTGAAGTTGGGCCCCTAGACTTCACAGCGTATGTAAATGTAAACACAGCATATATAAAATACCTTAAATATTGTAAAACTCTTAGAAGAATCAAACATAGGAACAAATACTCAGGGTCTGGCATTGGGCAATAGTTTCCTAGATATGATACTAATAGTCTAAACAACCAAAATATAAATAAATTGAAAAATAAATAGACTACATGTTTTGAAAATTAAAAACTTTGATGCATCCAAGGACACTATCAAGAAGGTGGGGCAGGTGTGTGGCATAGTAGTTGAGTTGATACTTGGAAAGTCTGTATCTTAGATCAGAGTACCATATTTGATTTCTGGCTACTCTGCTTCCAATCTAGCTTCCTGCTAGTGTGTACCCTGGGAGGCAGCAGGTGATGGCTCAGGTATTGGGTCCTTGCCACTCTTATGGGAGTCTCAGATTGAGTTCTGGGCTCCTGGGTCAGGCGTGACCCAACCTGGTTATTGAAAGACTTTGGGGATTGAACAAGCTAATAATAGGCTATCCTATTATTATGGAAGAAATTTCTCTGTCTTCTATCTCTGTCTCCCTTTCAAATAGCATAAGTAAATAATTTTTTAACAAAGGTAAAGGACAACTCATAGTATGGGAGAAAATATTTGCAAGTCTTGTATCTGATAAAAGTCTAGTTCCTAGAATGTCCAGAATATATAAAGAACTCTTATAATTCAAGGAGAAAGGAAATCAATTTTAAAATGCAAAAGGATTTGAATAAACATTCACTAAATGAAGATATATAAATGGCCAGCAGTCATAAAATGATGCACAACATCTGAAGTCTTTAGGGAAATGTGAATGAAAACCACAATTAGATGCTATTTTAGCCACTTACTAGGATGGTCCTAATAAAAAAGACATACACTAATAGTTGTTGACATAGATAGATAGAATGGGAACTCTCGTACATGTTAAGTGGGAAGGCAAAATGCTGTAACCAATGTGGAAAAGAGATTGGTGGTTCCTCAAGTGTGTTAAATATGTATTAACATAAGACCCAGCAATATGATTCCTACTTATATGTTCAAGAATTAAAAACAGAAATGGTTGCATAAGAACTTGTTCCTGAATGTTGAAAGTAGCATTATTCTTAGTAGCCCCAAAGTGGAACTAACACAGGTGGCTCTTAAAGGATGAGTATGTGAATTGGTATTGTGGTCTGTCTACACCATGGAGACTTATCAGCATTAGTAAGGAATTAAAGCACTGGTACCTATTACAACATGGGTGAACCTTGAAACCAGCAGGCTATGTGCAAGAAGTCAGATACAAAAGGCCGCAATACTGTATGATGCATTTTTATAAAATGTTCAGAATAGGGAAATCCATAGGGACAGGAAGTAAATTAATGACTCCCTACATCAGGAATGGGGAAGAAAACTGGGGAGTCATTTCTAACTGGCACAGTGTTTCTTTCTGGGGTGATAAAAATGTCCTGAAATTGTTAGGTAGGAAGCTAGAAATTAGCCTGTGTGTGTGTGTGTGTGTGTGTGTGTGTGTGAGAGAGAGAGAGAGAGAGAGAGAGAGAGAGAGAAGGTCTGAGGAAGCCGGCATCTGCAGGAACCCAACATTCTCACTTCAAAGTCCTGCCCAGACCCTGATGACCTTCCAGGTGGTCCCAGCCCTTCCGCCACGGGAATACTCTCTCCTCAGCACCAAATGGGTTACCTGGCCTGATAAACATCCTTCCTCCAGGGCAGGCACCCAAAGGGCAAGCCCCTCTGTCCAGCAAACCTGGGGAGGCATTTCCTGATTAACATTTAATAAACCATTTGTCCTAGAGGAGGAGGAAAGGAGGGGAAGGAAAAACCTGGACCCCTTTTTCCTTATAAGCCCCAGTCTAGACAAAGACTGCACACTCAGCTCTCTGCTCTCCACTGAGCCACCTGCCTGGCCTGCCAGGTGTATTCTCTCCGCTCAAACATGTCACCTTGCTTTCCCCCAGTCCGAGTGACTGGGCACACTCTCTGTCCTTCCATTCTGATGGATGCCCTGTCCCCAGTGAAACCTTGCTACTTTGCTCTCTTTCTCACGCCTGAATTCTTTCTTGCGTGAAGACAAGACCCCTGCATGACTTCTCTCTGTGACAGAATCAGATAATGGAGATTATTGTAGAGCCTTGTGAATGACTATGCTAGACACCACTGGATTGTATGCATTTTATGATAAATGGATTATATTTCAGTTTTGAAACAGAACCATATTGTAACATATAAAGCACAGGTGCCAGAAAACCAGACATGCTGCTATATGGGAAAAGAATGAAACACCTGATTCTTCTGTGATCAAGGTCAGGGTCAGTGGTGAGTTCAAGAACCGTGTATTGTCTTGCCTGTGATCTCCCCCATTCAACTGTGTTCTCCCAGATATTTTTAGCATCATGAACTTATTCAACTCATAAAATTCTTTAATATTCAGGAAGGATGCTAGATGAAAAATGTATCACATGATTGGTGAAGCAGGGTTTCACAGACTGGACTTTGACTATCTTCTGTTTTGTTCTTTGGTCTGTGAGATGACGAGGGAGCCTTGTGCAAAAGGCTCCTTGGCCCTCTCCCCTTGGCACCCTTTCTCCAAGCTGTGAAGAATGATGGTAGATCATTAAGCAGTGCAGACAATTGGCCACGTTTGTCGTTCTCCACTGCTTCACTCTTCCTTAACAGCACTATGGCCTTGTACCAAATGGCTCAGCCTTTCCTTTTTTTTTTGATGGGCAGAGTTAGACAGTGAGAGAGAGAGAGAGAGAGAGAGACAGAGAGAAAGGTCTTCCTTTTTCCTTTGGTTCACTCCCCAAGTGGCTGCTGCAGCTGGTGCGTTGCAGCCAGTGTGCTGCGGCGATCCAAAGCCAGTAGCCAGGTGCTTCCTCCTGGTCTCCCATGCGGGTGCAGGGCCCAAACACTTGGGCCATCCTCCACTGCCTTCCTGGGCCACATTAGAGAGCTGGACTGGAAGAGGAGCAACTGGGACAGAAGCTAGTGCCCCATCTGGGAACAGAACCCGGGGTGCCAGCACCACAGGCAGAGGATTAGCCAAATGAGCTGCGGCACTGGACTCAGGCTTTCCTTTTAATGAGGCAGCCCTTCTTCAGTTGACGTAGGGGCGTTGCATTTGTCTCCAGTGAAGTCACACTACGAGGCCACTCTACTCTCCCACCCCTTGCTCCCATTGCAGAGCATTCATTTCTTCACTATGGTTGTGCATGGGCAGTGCAGAGACTGAGCACGAACTGTCTCAACAGCTCTAGGTGGAGGACTCTACAGAAGCTCTTTACGTGAACCATTATGTATTGAGGTTCACGTGGATTCCACACTGGAGATCACTTCCATTTCTGGCCCAGTTCCCTCACTTTATACATAAATATAATTATATAAATAAATATATAAGAGAAATATTTGTTCTAAATGATCTTGTAAAATTTACCTAATTAGAGGAGAAAACAGTTATTTTTTGCTTTAGCTTTTCGATGTAGAACAATGGGACAGAGTAAACTGGCTCACAAAGTAAGTAGAACATCTCTTTACTGCCAATTTCTCCTCCAAACTTGTCTACAAAGGCCCAGCAGATGGGCTACATTTCTTTTGTATGAACTGAGGAAACAGAAGAACTACTGACCTGGATATACTGAAATCCTCACAGCTTTAACTGAAGAATGTACAGATCAGGCAGTGAAAACACAGTCTCTATGCTAGAATCCCAAGGCAGGCAGGGAATCCTTGCTTCTCAGAGAAAGGAGTCAGAGGAATAAGCAGAGTGGCCTTGTCCTTGGTCCAGGGTGTATGTCATGCCTGAGGACATAGACTCCTTTTCCTTTACCCCATGAGATGTGAAGCTTCTCAGTAGAAGACCTCTGACTCCATCACATAAACCTTTCTCAGGAGCAAAGTCTGAGGAGTCTGAAATTGCTTGAATTTTAATCAAAGTTCTGAGAATAGAAGAGTCTTGAAGAAGACTGTGTGAGGAACAAGGGAAGAAGCAAGGGCCCTGCAATGAAGCAGCAAGTGGCAGAGGTCACTTTCTAGTGAAGTGACTGGGTAAGGAAATCTCTGAGTCTTTCTTTGAGGCATTTACCTCACCAGGCGATGTAAGGGTTAAGTCCAAGAGTGAGGACTGGAGACCTAGGGAAGCCGAGAGGCAGCATGGCCTGGAGCTCTGAAAATGTGGAATTCCAGAGGGAGATGGAGCACTGCTCTGAGGGCCCTGTTCATTGCAGAAGTCAACTTCAAGATACAATGCACAGGGCTGGCACTGTGGCATAGTGGGTAAAGACCACCTGCAGTCTCACATGGGTACCAGTTCAAGTCCTGGCTGCTCTACTTCCGATCCAGCTCTCTGCTATGTCCTGGTAAAGCAGTAGAAGGTGGCTCAAGTCCTTGGGTCCCTGCACCTGTGTGGGAGACCCTGAAGGATCTCCTGGCTCCTGGCTTCAGATCAGCACAGCTCCCACCATTGTGGCCAACTGGGGAGTGAACCATCAGGTGGTAGGTCTCTCTCTCTTTCTCTGCCTGTCCTTCTCTCTGTGTAACTCTGACTTTCAAATAAATAAATAAATAAATCTTTAAAAAAAAGATACAATGCACAAAAAGGCCAAGTTGCCCTCCTTCAGCTCTTGTTCACCAGGGAACAAAGAGCAACATAGAAAATTTCTCGCAAATCTCCTAAGTAGTCATGTCACTTATTACCAGCATGAACTAAGTAACCAAGTTACTCAGTTTAACCTCCCTCACCCACACAATAGGGGTCATCATTTCTAAATGGCAAGAGTTGTTGGGAAGATGGAAGCAATCTGTGTCATCATGTACCATTTACCAAGCACTGTTGTGCATTCTTCACGTTATCTCACTTGTGTAAGTACTTAGTATAGTGCCTAAAAAGTAATAACCTAATAAAAGGAGGAATTAAAGATGTGTATTGCAGAGGCTGGCGCTGTGGTGTAGCGGGTAAAGCCTGCAGTGCCAGCATCCCATATGGGATGTCGGTTTGAGTCCCTGTTCCTCCACTTCCTATCCAGCTCTCTGCTATGGCCTGGAAAATCAGTGGAAGATTGCTCAAGTCCTTGGGCCCCTGCACCCATGTGGGAGACCTGGAATAAGCTTTTGGCTCCTGGCTTTGGATCAGCTAGCTCAGCTCCAGTTGTTCTGGCCACGTAGGGAGTAAATCAGTGGATGGAAGATCCCCCCACCATCACCTCTTTGTAATGTCTTCCTTCCATCCTTCCAAGATTTCTTTATTTGAAAGTCAGAGTTACACAGAGAGAGAGGAGATAGAGAGGGGTGGGGGTGCAGGGGCCCAAGGACTTGGGCCATCTTCTACAGGTTTCCCAGGCCATAGCAGAGAGCGGAATGGGAAGAGAGCAGCCAGGTCTCAAACTGGTGCTCATATGGGATGCTGGCACTTCCGGCCAGGGCATTAGCCTGTCATGCCACAGCACCAGCCCCATCTCTGGCTTTCAAATAAATGAATAAACCTTAAAGGAAAAAAAAGTAAAAGAAAAAAAAACTAAAGTCAATGAAGAGAATACTTTAAGAGAAGCATATGGGGCAGGGGAAGAATTCCCTTAAGAGAAAGAAGATCTGTTGTTACACAGATGAGAATATGGTGCAGATGAAAAGATTATGAGAAGAAAAGTGTAAAAGTTGCTGGAAGTGACAATGTGGAAACCTTTGAACCCTTACAAAACACCCCAAAGGGCAGACCTGAGTTGTTCTCTTCATCTGTAAGGTTTATGCCTCTCTCGGAGTTTGGGGAGATATTGTTTGAATTCCAGGACACATCACAGAGGGATGACCGTGCCAGCAGTGTGCAAATGCAGGTGCATCCACAGCTTGCCTGAAGGAAGCAATGCCCATGGCTGACCTTCGGTGTACAACCACACCCAGCTCACTGACCATGTCAACAGTGAGGCAAATACCCAAGGAGGGAGAAAGCCTGGACTCTCCTCCTAGTCACCCACAGTGCTTGTGTGTAACAGAAGAGTGAGCATGTGGATGTGCTCTGTCTGGATAAGGCTGCACCTCTCTACACTCTAGAGTCCTTCCATTACTAAACTTATGAAACTAGTATTGTGAGAACCAATGAAGTGCCTAAAACAAATTTTTTTTGACAGGCAGAGTTAGACAGTGAGAGAGAGAGAGAGACAGAGAGAAAGGTCTTCCTTTTCCATTGGTTCACCCCCCAAATGGCTGCTATGGCTGGCATGCTACAGCTGGTGCCCTGCACTGTTCTGAAGCCAGGAACTAGGTGCTTTCTCCTGGTATCCCTATCAGGTGCAGTGCCCAAGGACCTGGGCCATCCTCCACTACCTTCCCGTGCCACAGCAGAGAACTGGACTGGAAGAGGAGCAACTAGGACAGAATCTGGTGCCCCAACCGGGACTAGAACTTGGGGTGCCAGGGCCGCAGGCAGAGGATTAGCCAAGTGAGCCAACACTGGCCTAAAAGAATTTTTAAAATGAAGCCATTAAGTTAAGACTTAATGTATATGAATGAAGCAGAAGAAATAAAGTATACTTAATGTTTAGAATTATCAGTTACTGCTGATTTTCCATAATATATTTCATTTCTGATTTCAGCTGAAAGATTTGATGAGTATTACTATTCAAAGAATGTTATGTCACTGGTAAGCTCTTGGCATGTCTTTGAGGTAGATTTCAGATTCAGAAGACTGATCCTACCACACTGCTGTTGTTACAGAGGCTTCATTCAGAAGAATATTTTCCTGGCTGCATGTAGTACGTGCAAAGTAAGGGTGAATGCAGATTTTGCTGAGCCTGAGCCTTACCTAATTTGGGGAATCTCTTATAATGAAACATGCAAAATTATGAATATAAAAATTGCTCCAGCCCCTCTCAGGACCTTGGAAGGGGCACGTGCAAGCATAAAGCCTTGAAGCTTAGGCTCCAGTTC
>JADBBT010002469.1:0-12839 GCA_015711505.1 Sylvilagus bachmani
TGTGAGGGCAAACTGTTGAAATCTTTACGTAATATGTACTAAACTGATCTTCTGTGTATAAAGAGAATTGAAAATTAATCTTGATGTGAATGGAAGGGGAGAGGGAGCGGGAAAGGGGAGGGTAGTGGGTGGGAGGGAAGTTGTGTGGGGGGGAGCCATTGTAATCCATAAGCTGTACTTTGGAAATTTATATTCTTTAAATAAAAGCTTTATATATATATAAAAAAAGACAAAAATAAAAACATGCAAACACTCTCTCAACACCCACTGCATTAAGCTCAAAAGTGATGTACCAGCTATTTAGTAAGTAATGATGATGTAAATTGTAAGTGATAATACCAGCTATTTAGTCCATCCCTAAAAAACTGAGGTCCTGGGAATTTATTTATTTATTTTTTGACAGGCAGAGTGGACAATGAGAGAGAGAGACAGAGAGAAAGGTCTTCCTTTACCATTGATTCACCCTCCAATGGCCGCTGTGGCCAGCGTGCTGCGGCAAGTGCACCATGCTGATCCGAAGCCAGGAGCCAGGTGCTTCTCCTGGTCTCCCATGGGGTGCAGGGCCCAAGCACTTGGGCCATCCTCCACTGCACCCCCTGGCCACAGCAGAGAGCTGGCCTGGAAGAGGAGCAATCGGGACAGAATCCAGCGCCCCAACCGGAGCTAGAACCTGGTGTGCCGGTGTCGCAGATGGAAGATTAGCCTATTGAGCCGTGGCGCCGGCCAAGTTCTGGGAATTTAACCATGTCAATGCAATCTCTTACATTAGTAACTGGAAAAAAAAAATGGGTATCCTTTAAATATTTTAAGATTAGGAAACAAAAATAGGTCAGAAAGAGCCAAATGAAGACTATATGGTGGATGCCTAGTGGTTTCCCATTAAGACTCGAGTCAAGTGCCGTTGTCTGAGGAGTGAGCAGGAGCGTTGACGTGGTAGGGGTGGACCCTCAAGGTCTCTCAGGGTTCTCTGTGGGTTTTGTTTGTGTGTTTGTTTGTTTGTTTTTACTAAAACTTTGGTTTGTTTTCTCAAAACATCCTCAATAATAAGAAGTTACTGCTCTTGACCTTCCAAAAAGTCAATAAGAAAAATAGACACCCCAAAAACCTGCTGCCATGGCCTTTGTTCTTCACCCACTTTGGCTTTGGCTGGACCACTTCTCCCTCTTGGTAGCCACTGCTCAGGTTGTGCTCTGGCTTCAGCTTTGCACTGGAAAAGTCTTGTTTTGTCTCCTCTGTCAATCGGAAGAAATGCTTCAGGGTCCTGATTCCATTTGTTGAGTTTTCATTGAGAGCTGTGCTCTCGTAGGCAGTGACTCTGATTTTACTTTTTTGATCAGGATTGAGTGAACTGAACCAGTTGAGATGTGTGTGCTGTTGGCTGTTCCCTCTGCCATTAACCATCGGTCCTCTTCAATTAGGGTTTAACTATGTGAATGATCCGCCTCCCAGACTGATGCAGGTGGCCTGCCACCATGGGTTTCATCTCTGATGGTGCCTCATTCCTTTTTTTTTTTTTTTTTGACAGGCAGGGTGAACAGTGAGAGAGAGAGACAGAGAGAAAGATCTTCCTTTGCTGTTGGTTCACCCTCCAATGGCCGCCGTGGCCAGTGTGCTGTGGCCAGCGCACCATGCTGATCTAAAGGCAGAAGCGAGGTGCTTCTCCTGGTCTCCCATGGGGTGCAGGGCCCAAGCACTTGGGCCATCCTCCAATGCCCTCCTGGGCCACAGCAGAGAGCTGGCCTGGAAGAGGGGCAACCGGGACAGAATCTGGCACCCCGACCGGGACTAGAACTGGTGTGCCGGCACCACAAGGTGGAGGATTAGCCTATTGAGCCGCAGCGCCGGCCAGCCTCATCCCTTCTTAAAAATGAGTTATCCATTTATAAACTGCTGATCTCTTTGGGACTTGTCCTCATAAACTCTTCATAAAGCATCAATGGTTTCACCATTCGTCCACTTAAGCTTCACTGTTAACTTAATGTTTGTTCTTGCTTCAGTTTTACACTTTCTCCTTCTCGGGGTGTCAACCCAGACCCTGTTCAGACATCTTAGAACAAGTTATAAAGAGTTTATCCTGCTACAGAATTTTTGAGGTCCATCCATTTTCATGAACTTTTTGAATACTTCTCCTATTGCATATCTTGTTACAATATACTTTAGTACGGCAGGGGTATCGCCCCCCCTACACACACACGCACACACTGAAGAGTAAATAGGCAAGACATGCTTTTGTTTTACACACTGGTCATTGTTCTGCTAGAACCTGCTGCAAGGTGAACATCGCCTGAAATATGGCTGGGGCAAACTGAGATGTTCTCTGAGTACAATATGTGTCCTAGACTTCAAAGAAAAACAGCAATGTAAAATACTTGAGTTATAACTTTACATGGTTTCTATGATGAAATCATATTTTAGACATATGGGCTACACAGAATGTATTATAAAGTTAACCTCACTTTTCCTTTCCACTTTTGAAAATTGAAAATCACGTAGGTGGCTGACATTCTATTTTTGTTGGACAGGGCTGTGCCAGAGGCTTGGGAGTCTTTGATTTATGTGGTTGTTCCCTAGAGGTTGTACCTATCCCAGGGCTGTTTACATTTCAGTCTCAGCTCTTGGAAGAAGCTAATTCCAGCTCCTCTGCTTTCTAGCTGTGTGGTGAACAAAATTCTCACCTTGGTTTGAACTTGGGTTCACTTATCTATATAAAAAATGTTATATATCTTCATGCTGGTTTTAAAACTAAGGAGTAACTATGCATATGTAAATCTGCGGTGAGGAGCAGTCTTCAACAGCAATAGTCAGGGACAGTCTTGGGGTGGAGGAGGGGCAGCTCTGCGGCAAGGGCTTCCCATGCATCACCTCGCTCGGTCCCTGCAGCGCCCTCGGTAGGTAGCTGAGTTACGACTTCCATTCTCCACAATGAATGAGTCCTAAGTGACTTGATGACCTCGCCAGTTAGTAAAGGGGGAGCCAAGATTCAAACCCAGGTTGTGCTGTGGACGTATGTATGTATTTCCCCTAGCTCCTTCTTAAATATCTATTTGACTTTGCCATTCAGTGGGAATAAAGGGAAAAAACTGGGAAAGAAAATGAGCCCTGTAGGCACTTACACGCTGGGAAATTTAGAGTGGACTTTCAAATTCCTTTATCACCAGGGGCATGTGACTCAATTGAGATAAAGAGGTTTCTGTAACCACCGACAAAGCAACGCCACCTAGAGTGACAGTTTGCTAATAAGGTTGGATCTCATAATCTACTCAGACTTCGAGTTGGGTTCTTGTTACCAAGTGTGACAGATGATTCACACTGACTTGGTACACAGTTATGGAATGGGCAGGTCCAGTTTCTTTTTCTTTGCTTTTTTTTTTTTTTTTTTGACAGCCAGCGGGCATTTTTGTGTGTATTTAATTTAATATGTGAGTATGGAAGATGCATCAACATGAGCCTTTAGTAGTATTTTTTATCAAGGTCATGGGAGGAAACACTTAAGGAAGCAACCTGCTCCCCAGGTCACCCTCCAGAAACCAAGGCCTAGCCTTGGGGAATCAGCAAGATGGCGCAAGCTCAAGTTCAGAGCTCCTTAGCCATCAGGACAACCCTGCGTACCCCATCAGGGGGTTGGGGGAGGCTGTGGACATGTGCTAGGCAGTGTTTAAATGGGGAAATTGGGAGTGGCATCCATGTGGGTTCTAGTCTGGCCTTAGGGCCCCCCAGCTGGTCTCAGGTACCACTAGACACTTAGAAAACTCAGATGAGGATGCTGTGAAGCACCAAATTCCAGCACAACAGCTTGACAACAAGTCATGATTATCCCTTGAATGAATCATCATTCTCCCAAGAAACAGAGCAAGTAGTATGTGTGCATAGAGAGAAAGAGATTTATGATCAGGACCTCTCTCACCTGGTTGGCTGACCAAGGCTAGCAAGACCTCAGTCTGCAGGTAGGCCAGCAGCCTGCAGGCCAGGAGAGCCCAGTCCAGAGGCTGGCAGGCTGGAGACCTCTCTCTGGCTCAAAGAAGGCCAGTTGCTTTTGACTGTTCGAGGCCTATCCATTTCATGGAGGGAAATTTGCTTTACTCAAAATCCACTGGGTTAAATGTCAGCCTCATCCAGAACACCCTCAAGGTGAGACCCAGAATGAGGTTTGAACAGATACCTGAGCACCCCATGGCCCACCCCAGCCAAGCTGACACCTAGCATTGCCCACCGCCCCTGAGGCTTCTCCTCTTCCAGTGGACACGGGAGTCTTCTTGGGGGTTTCTCACCTGCAGTGTAGTCAGACCAGGACTGTCAGCCTGCTCTTCTCTACACATTCCCTGGATTTCAGAACTGCGTCCCTTCTCCGTCCCCACCTTCTGCTTCTCTCTGCTTAACCTTTCCTTTCTGGACTTCGCCCTGGTAGTTCATATAGGGAAGAAACCAGCTTACAAGTCATGGGACCACACACTTGGTGCCGTGAGTTACGCCTGGTAGTCGGGCTGAGGACTATGTTGGTGTTTGCCAGAGAACATTGAACTGGGAGTCCATGAAGCTGAAATATCTCTGGTACCTTGGGTGCTCAATGTCATCAGTAAAATGAAAGTTTTTTAAAGATTTATTTATTTATTTGAAAGGCAGAGTTACTGAGAAGCAGAGGAAAGAGAAAGAGAGAGGTCTTCCATCTGCTGGTTCAATCCACAGATGGCCACAACAGCTGGAGCTGGGCCAATCCAAAGCCAGGATCCAAGACCCTCTTCCGGGTCTCCCATGTGAGTGCAGGGCACCATGGACTTGGGCCGTCTTCCACTGCTTTTCCAGGCAACAGCAGAGAGCTGGTTCAGAAGTAGAGCAGCTCAGACTCGAACAGGCACCCATATGGGATGCCGGCAACATAGGTGGTGGCTTTACTGGCTAAACCACAGCGCTGGATCCAGTAAAACAAAATTTAATCTTAACCAATCAGATTTAATCTTTAACCAATCAGAAGCTGTGAACATAACCTCTAACCAGGGACTTTCCACTTCGACCACTCAAATGCATATCCTTGGTTTTGCTTCCACAGATTCCTTACAGAAGTTTCCTGTCTCGTACTCCCCACCCCTAGTAACATGTGGAGTCACTTGTAGCCTGGTGCTACCCAATTTGCCAACTGCTGTCTGCTCAGATAAAGTCTTCAGAACTTTAGGTGCCCAACTGTACCTTTTGAACTATCTATGGACCCACCTATCCTACCAAGGCTTACTGAGAACTATGACATTCCCACGTGAGCCTTTATGTGAACCTTAAATGTTGCAGAGTATTTTGCAGCAGGAAGGGAGAGATTATTCTGGAATCTGTCTGGACTAAAAAAAAATAAAAATTAGAAAAAGATTATAAAGAAAGAAAATACTTTTCAGTCAACCTGAAGAATCAGTTGTCGCTTCCTTACTGATGCTTCAAAGTTTAGTGCTCTGTGTGATGTTAGACCCACATTTGGTTCTGAATCCAAAAGTTGGACATTCACCGTGTGCACCTAAAAAGCTGCTGTGACCTTTGTTCCTCACCATCATGCTGCTGAGCCGGAGCCGTGCGTGGTGCAGCGCAGGCTTCCCGCCCTTGCTCTCAGCTGCACAACCATAATAGGATTTGAGGGCGCAGCTCTGGCCACCTCTTGGCTCAAGCCTCCTCCTGCCTTTTCTGACATTTGCAGGATCACGGCTGGGTATGGAGGTCGTTAGCACGGAAATGGGGGAAGGCCCCAGGGACAGCTCCGAGAGTTTTCCTATTAGAACGTGAAACAGAGAAGACATTTGGAAATGTTTATGTGATTTTCTTAGACGCTAATCGCACTAAGGCATTCTTCAGTAGAGGTTGTGTAGGGGTGGGGAATGAATAAAGTATTAGACCTTTTTACAAAGACAATATTCAGATCCTTTGGTTAAAAAATAAATATGCAATAGGGCCATAAATTTACAATCCATGCCAATGTCTTGAGAAAGTATTTCCTGAATTCTGTATCTCTCTTGAGGCCAAGCAAGGTCAAAACGCAAGACATGGCAAAAATAAATAAATAAGTAAATAATCCATTGCAGTATAAGGGAAAAAATTAGAAAAGATTATTGAAAAGTGGAAGGAGGTCAGCAGTGTTTAGCATATGGCTTTCCACCTTGACAATTCTGCAGGTCAGTCTCAGGTTCAAAACGTCAAGGCCCCGGGCAGGGAGGAGTCTGCCTGCGGAGGTGTGGCTGGATGAGTTCTTGCTCATTCATTCTGTTGGCTTTGCTGCATCGGAGGTTACACAAATCAGAGTAAGCAGCTTCATGAAGCATATGGAAAAGTTGCAGAATAGACCCCTGGGTGACTGATATTTAAAATGCAGAATTGAGTGAGCAGTAAATTTATGACAGAGCTAATGCTGTAAGTTTTGTCCATCAAACTTCTAACCTCTCCTTTCAAGGGAAAGATGAACACATCAGCCACAGCAGAGGAGGTGACTGTTTAAATAAACATGTGCCTGAGAGCATTTTGAACATGGGCATTTAAAAAGGCATCAATTACAAGCAACAGGATGTGTAGTGCTTGTACCGTGGGCTCTGCTGCACAGCTTAGAAAACAGAAATGCTAAAGTTCCTAACCTGTTAAAAAAAAATCTTCCAGATAAATACTTACAGTGATTTTTGTAGTGGAAACCACGAGAATGTGACACCTCTGTATTAGCCTACAAGATGAACTGACTGAAGTAAGGGCGGATAAAAACTGCCTAACCAAATACGCATCTGAACAATGTAAGACTTGGCTCGAAAAATATCGTCATTTGAATACCTTAACTAAAATACAATTCCCATAATAACCAGCCATTCACCCATTTTCAGTGCATAATCCAATGCTTTTTAGGCTACAAAAAACGTTGTTTACCACAATCTCATTTTGAAGCATTTCTGTTTCCCTTGAAACAAACCGCACCCCCATTAGCAGTTGGCTCTCTCCCTCCACTCACAGGCAGCACTGCTCTACCTTCTGCTTCTGCGGATGTGCTGAGCTGAGACTCCTCATCTGACACACAAGAACACACAACACGTGTTCTTTCGGGACTGGCTCCTGTCAGTCAGCATGGCATCGTCCAGCCTCCTCCATGTCGTAACATGTGGAAGTGCTTTGCAGCTCTTTACAGCCAAATAGCATCCTGTTGTGTAGATGGACCGCACTGTCTGTCCATTCTATACTGATGGACGTTCCATTCGTTTTCATTCTTTGCTGCTATAGTGATGCTGCTGTGAACGCTGGCGGACAAGTTGTTGTGTGGAAGTGTGTTTCCGTTTCTCTTGGTTATGCATCTGCCTGCTCATCTGGTAACTCTTCAGTCAGTGTTTTTAGGAACCACCAGAAAGTTCTCCAAAGCATTTGTCACACATCACATTTCCACCATGTTCCAGTCACTCTACATCCTGCGCAAGCACTGTCACCTGTCCTTTTATGTTATAATGCAGTTATAGCAACTACATTATATCCACCCCAGTGGGTATCAAGTGCTGACTCACTTTAATTTTGATTTGCATTTGAAGAATCAACATCTTAGTCAGTCTGGGCTGCTGTAACAAGATGCCATGGATCAGGTGACTTAGACAACATTGATTTCTGACAGCTCTGGAGGCTGGAAGTCCAGTAGCAGAGCGGCAGCATTGGTGGCTTCTGGTGAGGGCCCTTCCTGGCGTGTAGACAGCTGCCTTCTCACTGCACCTGCTGTGGTCCAGAGAGGACAAGCTGCCATCCCTGTCTCTTCCTATAATGACACCCATCATGTAGGCTTCCCCTCTTGATCTCATCTAAACCTAATTACCTCCCCCACAACCCCATTTCCTACTATCGTCCCACCAGAGGTTAGGGTTTCATTGCAGTGGACTTTTGGAGGACAGGAGTGTGGAGTTCCTAACAAGGACTACTGAAGTTAGCCTCTTTTCATGTGTTTATAGGCCCTGTATACTTAGATCTTGCTTATAGAACTGTCTGCCCAAATGCTTTGCCCATTTAAAAATTGCTCTTTGTCTTTTTATTATTGAACCACAAAAACTCTTTATATATGAGGGGACTTCAAAAAGTCTGTGGATGGGGAATTAAAAGATAAGTTTATCTCAGTGTAAACATTTTTAAATCCAGAGCACACGTTTCCTACGAGCCTTTGAAGTGCCCTGCTGTTGCAGAATCAGCCCCCTTGTCAGACACACTCCTTGTCCTTTTGTATTTTCTTCCCTTTCACCATGCTGAGGACATCATTATCGTACTGTTTGCAGCACAAAACTTTTTATTTTGATATAGGCAAATTTATTTTTTGTCATGTGTACATTTAGTGTTTTACTTAAGACTAGAAAATGCAGTTCTACGTTTTCTGCTGGAAGTCGTGTAGTTTTAGTTCCTATGGAGAATACATGCTTTCTTTTGAGCTCACATTTGTGTATGTTCTGAAGTAGGATGCAAGTTTATTCTTTAATGTGGATACTGAGTTGTCACGGAAGTGTTTGTTGAAGAGGACTATTCTTTCTACAGTGAATTTTCTCAGCACCTTTGTCAAAAGTCAACAAGCCAGAAAAGTAAGCGTTTCTTTCTGGCCTCTTCATTTGATTCCACTGATCTTTATGTCTATCCTCATGCCAGTGTCACGTTGCCTTGGTTACTGTACCTTTTGATAAGTTTGACACTGGGAATTCTGAATCTGCCAACTTTATTCTCCTTTTTAAAGGCCATTTTGGCTACATGGATCTTGCATTTTCATAGGAATTTTGGAATCAGCTTGCTAATTTCTGCAAAAGAATGTTGATAAGGATCGCTTTGAATGTACAGACCACTTTGGGAGAACAATTATCTTAATGTTAAGTCTTCCAATCCATTAACACAGCATTTAAATTTTTTACAGCACTTTCTAGTTTTTAATATGCAAGCACTGCCCTTCTTTTGTTAAACTTATGCGTAAGTATTTTGTTATTTTGGATGATATTGCAACTGGAATTTTTTTCTTAAAATTCATTTTTAATTGTTCATTGCAAGTATACAGACACTCAATTGATTTTTGTGTATCAATGTTACATTGATCTTATCCCCTCCAATCTGGCTGAACATATGTATTGGTTATTTTGTGAATCTTTAGGATATTACATATACAAGAAAATGTTACCTACAATTGAAGATAGTTTTGTTCTTTTTCCAACATGGATGACTTTCGTTTCTTTTTCTCGCATACTTGCTCTGGCTAGAACCTCGAGTGCAGTGTTAGGTAGAAGCAGATAACCTTGCCTTGCTTCCGATCCTAAAGAGCCAACACTCATGCTGTCCCCACAAAGCACTGCGTTAGCTGGGAGTGTGTTGAAGGTGACCTCTGTGGATGAGGAAGTTCTCTTCCACTCAGTTTGCTGAGAGCTTCAGTCGTGAACACAGTTTCTCTTTCTCTTTGTTGAATCTCTTGATTTGTTGGTTAGGTTATTCTGTATTTTTATACGTAAGGTGAGACTTGCCAGGATGTCTTCCTTCTTGTTGCTGTAACTATGAGCATAATTGTTATTGGTACCAAGAAAAACTGCTTTTCATTGAATACTTTTCAAAGTAGAAATAAAGTCTCTGTGTTTAAGAGCCCCAGTGTGGTCCCAACACTGGCTTTTTTTTTTTTTTTAACCATTTAATCATAAGTGATTCTGTAGCCAACAGAGGAATCTACACTACAAAGCCCTCCAAAGGTTTCAGATCTGCCAGCTATTTTAAAAATGCAATGCGGTCAGCGCCGTGGCTTAATAGGCTAATCCTCCACCTTGCAACACTGGCACACCGAGTTCTAGTCCTGGTCGGGGCGCCGGATTCTGTCCCGGTTGCCCCTCTTCCAGGCCAGCTCTCTGCTGTGGCCAGGGAGTGCAGTGGAGGATGGCCCAAGTGCTTGGGCCCTGCACCCCCAGGATAAATACCTGGCTCCTGCCATCAGATCAGCGCGGTGCGCTGGCCGCAGCACGCCAGCTGCGGTGGCCATTGGAGGGTGAACCAATGGCAAAAGGAAGACCTTTCTCTCTGTCTCTCTCTCTCACTGTCCACTCTGCCTGTCAAAAAAAAAAATGCAGTGCACATTAGTGGGTTTTTTTATATATAAAAACTTATTTATTTGAAAAGCAGAGTTATAGGGAGAGAGAGAGAGATCTTCTATCTGCTGGTTCACTCCTCAGATGGCCAGAATGGCTGGAGCTGGGCTGACCCAAAGCCAGGAGCTTCTTCTGAATCTACTATGTGGGTGCAGGGGCACAAGTACTTGGGCCATCTTCTGCTGCTTTCCCAGGTGCATTAGCAGGGAGCTGGATTGGAAGTGTGGCAGCCTAAACTCAAACTGGAGCCCATATGGGATGCTAATGCTGCAGGTGGCAGCTTTACCCACTGTGCCACAGCACCAGCCCCACATGAGTGATTTCTAAAACAAAGTAGATGTTGTAGTGAGTGGTGAAACAGGAACTCAAGGATACCCTCTGCGACTCCCCAAAGAGAACCCTTATTCATTTATCTACTGATAATAATTAACTAGAGAGTCAATTTTATGACTGGAACTTTGTTGACCATTAGCAGGGATAGAGTTTTCCTGTGGTTAGTTAACCACGTGATGAAGTGCGCAAGTCCATCAGCTGCCTTTCTGAGGGCAGGCTTTGATGAGACAGAGAGAACAGGGAACGCTAGGTGCTGGGGCGACAGCAGGAGGTGTCTAAAGTGCTACCTTTATGGAGTCCAGAGTACACCAAGAGAACTCCGGTCTTGACAGATGTTCCCTACTCTCCCCTACTCAGTTTGTCTAAGAAGCCAGAGTGGTCGTCACCCTGTATCCCCTGACAGAGTTAGGGTCCATTCCTCTTGGTGGGGGGGAATGATGGGAGGAGTGAGACAAATTGAGGCAGGTGGTTCCCAGTGGAAACCGAGGGTGCTAAATGCTTGCTTTTCCCCTGACCTGTAGCAAGGTCAATTCCCTAGGAATTTCCAGTCTTCCCATGAGAATAGCCAGGAAATGGTGATTCCATCTTTCTGAGCTCCCAGTTTATTGTAAAACAAACTAGGTTCCCACCCTGCTGATGGCTCTCAAGCCAGACAGGGTAGATAAGATTACAAATCAGGTCTTTTCATGAGGTTGTCCCTGCTGTGTACTGACTGACCATTTTTTCCCCAAAATTGTGCTTAAAAACCCAACCACTACTAGCTCCTTCCATTATGGGCTGGTGGTCTCTGGCTTAAATAAATGTTGCTTTTAAATGAGAGAGAGAGAGAGAGAGAGACTCTGACATTTACAATCATCGTACTCCAAAAGCACCAGAAGTGACAGTTGCCCAGAGAAGCCACAGCTGAACTCTGTTGGGTGACGACATAGGCTAAGCAGCGGCCGAAATTAATCCTAGGGAATGACTGCCGGCCGTGGTCTCCTGTGAGCTGCGTCTCTGGTGAGCCATGGCACCCATCACCTTTATTGCTGATTAACCCTTCTAGGGCGTTTGTATGGTAAGCAGCCTTGGAAGATGGATAATGACTCCTGGAGAACAGGAGTCACTCACTGTCCTAGAGAATAAAGACATCTCCCTCTGGGAACACACTGGACTCCCAAGCTCAAGGCTGCCCTCCTGTAATGTCCCTGCCGCGTGAGGGGTCAGCTGACCTCTTCCCGTGACCACATGGGAACTGGAGTTGGGGAAGAACACATTGTGATGCTCTGGTTATGCCCTTTGTGTTTGGGCCAGGAGATCTGCCTTTCTCCCAGCAAACAGGAAACTAGCGAGAGGCTAACTTGCTAGTTGCAGGCAGGGTAAAATCTCAGACCCCTCAGTTCTGAATCCTGATAAGTGAGGTTACCTGGGAAGTGTATGGTTAGTAAGTAGAATTCATCATCCAGATGTATTTGGAATATCCTGCAGTTAATATTCTGAAAACCTCAGAACATTGGCTTTATGTTCCAGATGCTGATTCTTCCCAGACTCACAAATTACAGGAGTCTGGAAGAAATGACAGACAGGCTTCCTTTAAGGAAATATAAAATAGTACACAATCATTAAGTTTAAGGACGACCCGAGTTTTACCTAAACAAAAGCATTGCTTTACCGAAGATTCAAATACGGGCTTATGTTTCTATTATCTTCAACTGCATACAAACTACCCCAGACTCGGTGGTGTGAGGCATAACCACTCTGCTTTGCTCAGTGGTTCTTAGACTGAGGGACCTGGGCATAGTGGACACAATGCCTGCTTCATTCAGTCAGGAGCCTTACCAAGACTCACAGAGAGTTGATCATCCGGGGGTTGGAATCACCTGCCGTTGACTTCAGTTGACTTCATTCACGTATTGGGCATCTGGCCTGGGTGACAGAAGCCTGGCCTTGGCTGAGACTGTTGGCCTGGAATGTAGCTCAGCTCCTCACAGTGTGGCACTGGGCTCCAGGAGGGGCGGTGCTCAGAGGGCATGGCCAAGAAAGTCAGGTAGAAACTGTGAGCCCTGTGGTGACCCAGCCTTGCAGGTCACGTAGCATCACTTCCATTACATCCTCCTGGCCACAGCAGTTATGGTCATCTGAGATTAAAGCAGAGGGGACGGGGCCGGCACCATGGCCTAGTGGGTTAAGCTGGCGTCTGCAGCGCCAGCATCCCATATGGGTGCCAGTTTGAGTCCCAGCTGCTCCACTTCTGATCCAGCTCCCTGCTAATGCACCTGGGAAAGCAGTGGAAGGTGGCCCAAGTCCTTGGTCCCTGAACCCATATGAGAGACCTAGAAGAAGCTCCTGGCTCCTAGCTTTGGATTGGCTAGGCTCTGGCAATTTGGGGAGTGAACCAGTGGATGGAAGACCTCTCTCTCTCTCTCTCTCTCTCTCTCTCTCTCTCTCTCTCTC
>JADBBT010002470.1:0-12837 GCA_015711505.1 Sylvilagus bachmani
CGTTCTGGAAGAGTTTCCTCTGCTGTTTCTTCCCCTACTCTTCCTTGAACCTGCAGTATCTCCACTTTTATTAAACTGTCTCTCCCCGGACTATCATTGTGCTGCCTTCCTATTCCGCCATCTTGCCCTCGGAAACTCGATATCTTTCACTTCTTTGGTTACAATTATTACTAAGTATTTGATATTGTGTGGCTATTGTGAATGTGATTTCTTGGTTTCACTTTCTGTGAGTTCATCATTAGCATACAAAAATCTACTATTTTTCGTATATTTATTTTGTTACCTACAACTTTACTGAATTGATTTATCAGTTCTAGCAACTCTGGTTGGTTGGTTTGAGATTTCCATGTACAACTTCATGTCATCTACAAACATGGTTAATTTGACTTTCTCTTTTCCGATATTGATGTATTTTAGTTCTTTCTCTTCCCTAATTGCTCTTGCTAAAACTTTCAGTACAATATTGAAAAAGGGTGGTGTAAGTGGACATCATTGTCTTGTTCCAAATCTGAAGGGAAATTCTTTCAGCTTTTACCCATTTCGCATGATACTTGCTGTTGGTTTATGACATCCAACCTTTATAATTTTTAGGAATGTTCCTTCTATACTTCATTTTTGCAGTTTTTATCAGGAAGAGGTGTTGCATTATATTAAATGCCTTCTCTGCATCTGTTGAGATGACCATATGGTTGTTGTTCCTCATTCTGTTGATGTGATTCATGATGATTACTGATGGGTGGATGTTGAGCCATTCTTGCATTTTGGGATAAACCCCACTTGATCATGAAGTATGATCTGTTTGATGTGGTTTTGGATGTGATTTGCTAGCATTTTGTTGGGAATCTTTGCACTTATGTTTATTAAGCATATAGGTCTATAGTTTTCTTTGTGTGTCATGCCTTTTTTTGGTTTTGGTATCAAAGTAATATTGACTTCATAAAAAGAGTTTGCAGAGTTTTATCCTGTTCAATATTTTGGAATAGTTTGAAGAGTATTGGAGTTATTTCCTCCTTGAATATCTTGTAGAATTCAGTATGAAGTCATCAGGTCCCAGAATTATACATACATATATATATATATATATATATATAATTGTTATGTCTTCTTGGTGAGTTGGATCTTTTATCAAAATATAAAGCCCTTCTTTTTCTCTTTTTACAGTATTTGACTTAAAGTCTATTTTATCTGATATCAAGATTGCTTTGCCAGCTCACTTTTAGTTTCCATTTGCCTGGTATATTTTTTCAAACTCTTTATTGTCAGTCTGTATGTATTTTTGTGAGATGAGTTTCTTGTAGGAAGTGGGGTCATTTTTTTTTTTATCCATTCAGTCAACTTAAGTCTTTTGGTTGGTGAATTTATTGTTTGCCTGTATCAGTATTGCTGCAAATATAGTTTTCTAAAACTTAGTTTTATAACTTTTTGAAACCAAGTGTTAAGATTATTATACTACAATAGTTTTAATGATCTGTAATTAGTTGAAAATTTACTGTGTATGGGTGAAATGGTCATTTTTCCACTCAATTGTTATTTATAGCCATTGTTAATATCTCACTAAACTAGGGTCTTTTTGCTTTTTACTTGATAAACTTCTTATTAAACCTTTTTACAGTAACATAAGTTTAAAGTACATAATCTCAAAAACTCCTAAAACAGGAAAGGAAGGGAGAAGGAAGGAATGTGGAAGGGAGAGCAGGACCAGAGTGAGGGAGAAGGGAATATCAATATATTCAAAGCACAATGAATCTGTTAAAAATTAATTAAAATTTAAAAATTAAAAATAAGAAGTGAACAAAAAAGAAAAAAGAACTACCTCTCAGTGTTGTCTTTGAATATTATATAAGATGGTGCAGGTGAAAATAGCACAGAGCCTATATTGCAGTAGAAACCCATTCCACATAAATATATAAAATCCAATTACTGCAAATGCATGATCTGAGGGAAACATAATTTTGAAATATTTGCATAAAATCCTATTTCTTTTCTTTTTTATTCCTAAGGAGGCTGAGGCTGCACTTTGTGGATTAGGAGTTTAAGCGGGTCATTGTAGAAAAAAAAAAATCACAACACCAAATTCTACTGACTTTAGTGCTCTGGTTTTATTAGGCAATCAAAACTACACAAATGGAATAAAGAAACGGAAAATTCATTGAATAGGGAAGGTCAAAGAAACTATTTCTCCATTACAGAGATGAACCATGCCTTGGATTTCCTGGGATCTCCATACTCTCAAGTCCATTGAGGTGCGTTTCAGCTGAAGATTATTTGGCAATTTCACCCATCAGTTGCCCTTCTCTACTTGGAAGGAAGTAAGATGTGGCTGAGTGTAATTACTGTCTAGAATAGTATCTAGGCAAAACTACCCAAGGGGACTGAGTCCTGATCTACACTCAGTCAGCAAGAGATATGGGAGAAGCTACTTCACCTCGCTGATATTCAGACTCTTACGTATAAAATGATAAAGATGGCCCGAATACCTTATAAATAGGCAGTTGTGAGGGATAGAAAGCAACAACAACAAAACACTGAGTAAAGCCCATGGCATATGTTCTATAAATTTCCTAATTCCCATTATCCAGTGTATGAAAGTACTTTGCCAACACTGTGAAGGGTTCTTCAAATTAGTGTTGAAATCTTACAGTTCCCCTAACTTCTATAGTTCATCAAATCACTTCAGTTGAGGTTATTAATCTATTTCAATTGATTGACAGTTGCACAGTAGTCATTTGATTTATAATTTGGATCCAGTTATTGAATTTATAATTTGGACAGAGCTCTAAATGTGTTTTTGATTTATGTGTGTCCCCCATGCAGTTACAACAAATCATTGATGGTTGAGCAACGCTTACTGTAAGACACGTACATTTAGCAGTAGCTTTAAAGGGCAAAGAGATTTAGATTTTGTCATGTAAATATGGAGATCAATGCTACAAATAATTGCAGAAAAGCAATATGACCAAGTGAGGAAAGCCATACTACTTTATAACCATAAAATCTCCAATTCTGTTTTAATTTTGTTTTTACCTGACCTGTTTCATAGGCTTTTAGTTTTGCCAGACCATGGTGAACTTCTGTGTCAGCATTTTTACTTTACACATAGGAGGGCTAAAATGCTTAAGGCAATAGAATAGTTAGTATCTAAATTGAAAATTTCACTAACCTCCCTGGCTCCTTATTGAGTAATCTTTTTTCTGTCTCACACAGTTCTTCTCTGATTCACTTTATTTATCAGAAATGTAAAAAGGAAATAAATTATGGTGAATTATGGAGATTAAAAAAATAACAAGAAAGTATATACATAAAGAGTTTTAAAACATTAAACTATATATAACTTCTTGCCTAGACCTAAACTTGCATTCCTTAGGAAAGAGAAAAATGGAAGGAACAGACACAGGCGTGCCTATTTGTCAAGAGGTTACTTTTAGAGGGGCTCTACCACCTACCTATTTTCAATTTAATACTCAAAAACCCTTTGTCACATTCTCATTTTCAGGTAATAAAACTGGGGCTTAGAAATGCTAAGACACCAGTTATTCGTGGATTTCCAAAAGCCAAGGCCTCTGTGTGCCTTTGTTGCACTGTGGCTGGATACACTTAAATAGAAACTGCTAGGCTCATTAGTGTGAGATTGTGAATTTAATGTTTTCTGGCAAAGCAAAAATACCTGCCTCTTTTAAGATTTGACCCTAATTGTAAAGCAGTTTTCTTCTTGCTTCAGTAATAGATGTCATATTAATCTTTCTTTCTGACCTCATTCTGGCAAATTGTCTTAGAGAGAGAAATAAATAATGTTCCTGTAAATTGATTTATATGAACTCTGGAGATATGGGCCTAGCCAAAAATACCAGGCCACGCAAGGGCCTCAGATCAGTAGATCAAAGACGTCTGAGTCTTATTATTTGTCTTCATACCAAGTTCAGAATGATTTCTCAAATGCCGACGTTCCTAATGCCATGTCTTCAGTCAAGTAGCCTGAAGTTTGACTTCCACTGATTTGATCTCAAGTACAATGATTTCTTCCAATGGCCAGGAAGCGTGCTGTTGTGGGACTCTGAGCTTAAAATGGAGGGTCAGGCTGGAGTCTCAAAACTGAGCAATCTAAACAAGGAGGACATGCCTTTAGACGTCCAAGTACTTTATTTCAGAGAATAATAGTTCTTGCCTCCTATCAGTCTGATCACTTGATTAAAGTTTGCAGATTTGTTTCCGTTTTAAACTCCCTGTGATTGTTATCCAATTCAACTTTCATGCAATATAGCAAAGATCATGCCTGCATTCTGCAAGATTACCTCAACCATTTTCTTCTCTGCTGGAAATTGGTATAATGCCTACTAAGAGGTTATTACGGTCTTCCATTTTAATCAAAACACCTATTGAATGTCTGCTCCTATGGATTCAATGCTTGTGTCCTCTCAGAATTCATCCACCAAAGCCCCAACTCCCAGGGTGAAGGCATTTCAAAGTGGGGACTTTGAAAGGTGACTAAGTCATGAGAATGAAGTCCTTAGGAATGGGATTAGTGACTCTCAGAGAAAGGCAGAAGCATGGTGTCTCTGCCATGTGAAGACATGGCAACAGGCAATCATCAGCAACAAGGAAAATGTTTTTTGCCAGGAACTGAATCTTGGATCTCTCAACTTGCAAGACTGTATGAAGTACATTTAAATCCCCAAGCAACTAAGTTGCGTTGCAGTAGTTTGAGCAGGTTAAGAAATGTGCTATTTGATCAGCACACACATACACAAAAAAGAACGTACTTCTCTGACCTTGGAGACACTAATTCATTGAAGGATAAAGAAATGACATATAGTGCAGTTCCACAGTTCAATGAGAGAGCAATTACAAAGAAGATTAAAGAAGTACAGGAAACCATTCAAGAGATGACATTTGCACCAATTTGACAGAATCAACTGATGAGAAGAGAGCATGTGTCTAAAACTCAGAAGCAGCATAGTCAATGTGACAGACGTATTCAGTATTTGGGTTCATTCCCAAAGCACTGGAATGAGGTGCTAAGGAGAAAGCAGTGGAAAAGGAATACACAGCCTATAGGGATTGTAAACAATAAGCTGAAAAGTTCAGATGTTCTCACAAGAGGAATGGAAAGCAATGGAAGATTTTACGACAGATATTAAGGGCATGTTAAAAATATTCAAATATTATGCAATATATTTCAGATGAGAATGACTCATAAGAAACCAGAAACAGAGATTGCCAAAATGGTGTTGGGCAGAAAGCAACAATACAGGGATCCAAAAAAGGAGCAGGAAGAATAAGGCAAGAGAAGGAAGAAGGGAGAAAAATATGAAGCAGTGCCCACACTGGGATACAGAAGGTTAAAGCCCCAATCAGAAGCATGGGCATCCCACATGGGTGCTGGTTCGAGTCCTGGCTGCTCCTTTTCAGATCCAGCTCTCTGCTATGGCCTGGGAAGGCAGTAGAAGATGGCCCAAGTGCTTGGGCCCCTGCACCCATGTGGGAGACACGGATGGAGCTTGAGGCTCCTGGCTCTTGGATCCTGGCTCCTGGCTTTGGATGGGTCCTACAGCCTTTTCAGCCAGTTGAGGACTGAACCAGTGGATGGAAGATCTCTCTTTTTCTATCTCTACTTCTCTCTCTAACTCTGTATTTCAAATAAATTTTAAAAATCTTTTAAAAATTAAAAAATATAAAAAAAGAAAAATACAAAGCAAATATCTTTATGTAATTATTTCTTGGCAGCATCAACAAATAAAATGATAGACAGTACAGTTATTTTAGAATTTAAAGTCACTTTTTATATAAAGAAAATCTCATTCATTATTTAAAATTCAAATTCTAATATTTTATCTGACAGTCCCATCTGGGGCATTGTCCTATGCCAATGAATGCTTCACTTTATAGAGTTACTCAAAAGACAAATGGTTTGGTGCTACAGAAAAATATGAGTTAATAATATTTGTGTAATGCTGGTAGTATATGACATATATAGCTTTAAATGATCTGTATACATTATAGATACTACATATTGAGATTAACTTGAGATTCTTGAGGTTGCAAAGAGCAATCTAGGTAGGAATATGGGATTTAAAATATCCTTTTAACCAGTAGATGTTCTGAGAGGGAAAGTGGAAATTGTGGGATATTAAGGGAGAATGTGTAATTACCTGGAATTTGCAGTTTAAAAGCTGTAAAACAAAACATTCTATTTTGAAATGAGGATAAGAACTAGAATGAACTGAATATATGGGTGAAGTTGAGCACATAATCTCACATTTACAATTTCAGTCCAATGGCACTTTTATATCTACATTTCGGCTTTGGTCATTTTTATGACAAATAAACTGTCCATTTTACAAGCCAAGTTCTCTCTTACATAACATGTGTGAGACTTAATTGGAGAAAACCTTGGCCATCTACCATTTGGAAGTAATATTTCTTTTAAAAAAGAAACACTCAAAGAATGGTTAGAAATCAGGCATCAAAGATAATCATTTAAGGGTGAGATGAATAATAACTTTTTCAAACACTTTATTATGAAAGACATGTTTAATAACTTCTTGTCAAAATATGAGATGAAATCCTATAGTGTCAAATATAGAATTAGCTTTTTAAAGCTAAAAATGTTTATAATAAACTGGAACATATTCTATTAAGTAATTGTTTGGTTGATTTCAGAATATAATAGCACGATACTATTTAAAAAGAATGCTTCAAAGGGTTTAACTTACAAGAGCATAGTATGTCATTTTCATTTAATGGATAAAGAATCACAAGCTGAGAGACTGGCAGCACAGGTAACAAATGGTAGATCCAAAAATAACTTCCTGGTCTTCACCACTTACATTTTATTTATTGCTGTGCTTCAATTATTCCTTCATACTTGAAAAACTATGGTGAAACTAATAAGTAAATACTATGGATGAAGTTTTAAAAATTCACTTAACGTGGCCATCTGGGGAGTGAACCAATGGAAAGAAGACCTTTCTCTCTGTCTCTCCCTCTCACTGTCTGTAACTCTACCTCTCAAATAAATAAATAAAGTCTTGAAAAAAAATCACTTTATGTGGAAAATACCTACCCAGACCGCACAATAAGATGCTGTGCCTGGGCTAGGGTGGACAAGCTCAAGTTCCTCTGTATGTTTGCTGCATCACACAAGCCCAAACCAAATGTTTTAAGCCTCACGCACGGGGCCTGGCATTGCTGCTGCACTGCAGGTTAAGCTGCTGCCTGGGATGCCAGAATCCCAAATGGTGTCTGGTTCCTTACCCAGCTGCTCCACTTCCAATTCAGCTTCCTGTTAAAGCACCTGGAGAGCCAGGGGCAGAAGGTGGCCCAAGTGTTTGGATCCCTGCACCTATGGGAGATCTAAATAGAGTTCCAGACTCCTGCCTTTAGCCTGGCTCACCCTGGCCAGTTGCAATCTTTGGAGAGGGAAAAAGCAGATGGAAGAATCACTGTCTGTCTCTCTCTCTCTCTCTCTCTCTCTCTCTCTCACTCTGGCTTTCAAATAAATATCTCTTTTGAAAAAGATCAAAAGCAAACAGTAAGTAAAAAAGCACCTCCTAAATTTTTAGGTAGGAATATGTAATAAATATTTCACACTATTTTCTTACTGAATTTGAGTCAACAATCCCAACACAGAGTCTGATCTTATCCAAAATAGGATTTAAGGCTAGGACACTAGTAGCTGAGAAATCTGATATAGGCAGCAATTCATGGGACTGTATGTTTCAAGGAGGAACAATTGATTTCTTTTTACAAAATTCCCATAAAGAAGACAAGAGTTTTGCACAGTGAATAACCTTAGAGATAGGGAGTAAAGTCTGTAGAGAGCAGTGCTTCTGATGATTTTGTGTTTCATGCCTGCATATCACTCAAGCTATCACCACCACGATCCAACACACTTATTCCTAGAAAGCAGAGCTCTGTCTTCCTCTTTTTTGTTTTCTGTAGTTATACCTCCGTACAAGAGCTGGGCAGGAGAAAGGAATCTCTTTTGAAATTGGACAGAAAGAGCACAGAAGACCAAGCAGTAATTTAATCATGAAGTTCTGAGTACAGAAGACACATCAGAGAAGTACTCAATTCATGTGCAGACTGAAGACCGTGTACAGGTAAAGGTTGTCACTCAGAAGCAGGAGACATCAGTGAGGAGGAGATCAGAGTGGCTACATGCAGCTCTAATTACAAGGGTGTGTGATGCAAGTCCCTACCATGCCTCCATCTTGGTAAAGAAGTAAGAAGACATGGAGAGTAGGCAGATGAAGGATACTGACGTGCAACAAGACAAGAGTAGACTGATCAGATAAAAGATAGAGTATCGTTAAATTTAAATTTTATATAACATTATTTTTGGTCATAGTTTATCCCAGGCAATATTTGTAGCACTTTTATACTAAAGATTATTTGTTCTTTAGGTAAAATTCTAATTTAAATTCTAATTAAATGTGTGTTTTGTGACTGTACTGGACAATCTGGTATCCCTAACCTAAGGACATGCCAAGAGATAAGTGTGACTGGTGACGTTATTAAATTGGTGCCTTCATAAGAAAACATTTCAAAAAACAAATAAATACAAATGAATCTTGAATACTCTATTGTATCTACTCAGACAATAGAGCAGACAAATAGGGATCCTTTAGGAGTAATCAAACTAGTTTGTAGAACTAATGACCTTCTGTCCTGAAAGACGTCAGCTTGAAGAGAGTGGCCATCTTTCTGTGGTTGGTGGGTACCCTCAGATTTCTTTAGTCTGATGCCCTGATGCTCTTCCTGATGCGCTTTCAACATCACTAATATTTATGAGCTATGAACTCCCCTCCAGGTTCCTGAGCAGCTTCATTGCTGCTGGTGCTCCTTATTTCAAGATGCGAGAATGCTATGCAGAGCCATCCGTGCTCCACTGCTGTAATTGTAATGCTGCGCCTTGAGATGTGTGGAGAACTTTCCTTCCAATTCAGATTCCCTGTGGCCATAACAGCAGCCCTGTCTGTGCCCCTATAATTTACAGAACAATTCATGAGGCCTTTCTTCTTTACTCCTTCAACCACCTATTCAAATGTGCCCCAGCACAAGCTGTATTGAAATATCTTAGGGAGATTCCCCTTGAACATTTCCATTGCACCCTTTGTGGTATTTTCACACTCACCGAAATCTCTAAACCTCTATGAATGGTACCTCATCAAATTTGTTTGCTAGTTTATGGAACTGCTCATTTTAAAGCTGGAGATACTTGTACATGCAAAAATAAATGTCAAGCATTTTCTAATCGGTTGCTATACTTTTGAATATTCAACAATGAAAGTTTAATATTCTTTCACATGCTGCATTTATATGAGCTCCAGCTGAAGCAAGAGTCTCACAAGGGTCACAGCTGCCTAATAGTGGTTTCTGAAATTGGAAGGTGTCCTGGTCACCTCAGACTTTATACACAGGCATTGTTCACTCCAGGTCATTCATTCACTCACCACATGTTTAATAGGGCCTTTCATATGAAAGGCATGGCCAAAAAAACAAAGATATGTGCAAGAGCATAATGTGCTTGGAATTTTAAATAAAGCTCCTGACCCCCTATACTTTGCTTGTCCGCACCTCTGCCTAATCACTCACTGATTGTATTGCCACTGTCTCACAGGACAAAGTGTCCCTCAAAGTTCACATGCGGGAAACTTGATTCCCAGTGCAGCAGTGTTGCACAGCGAGGCTCTTCAGAGGTGACCCTGCCCCCACCCCTGTGAACAGAGTAAAGTCATCACTGAAAGTTCATGATCTTGAAAGGGTGTTTATTCTAAAAGCAAACTTGGCCCCCTGTTGTGCCCACTGTGTGTGCTCTTTTCCCCTTCCTTCCACTACAGAATGACACAGCCCAGAGCTCCTTGGCCGATGTCACTGCTATGCTCCTACTATCCCAGCCCCAGAGAAATGGACCAAATAAATTTCTGATCAGTATAAAGAACCTAGTATGTGGTAGCCTGTTAGTAGCACTAAGTGGAGATTTTCCTGCCTTTACAATCTGTTCATCCTAGGGAACGCAGAGGAACAGAAACCCTATTGTGAGTAAGGTTTGATCATGGCAAAGCAGAGAATGGTTCTGTATCATTCCCTTTCTCCCTCCCCATTTCTTATTCTCAAAAACTGTATGTGTTAACATGAAAGGTAAGCAAAGGAAAATAAAATGTAGTATGGACATTCATGGGCACCAATAAAAAGCAAATCTAATTAATATCTTTCTGTATAAAATAAATCTTGCTACTTTATTTCTAGCTACGATGACCATATATTTTGACATATATATTTTGACAATTGAGAGTAATGGCAGACTCTACCAAGACTGATGCAAAGACAAGACGATTATTATCTGCCCAATGAGAGTCAGAACTTAGCATCTTCCCACTTGTAACTCTCTTTTGACCTAGAATCTTTAAGTTTGATTTGACTAGATCAGAAAACTTGAAGTGGGTAAACCTTTTTATTTTATGATTTCTTTTGTTAATGGCCTTGCTTTTAATATATTAGTCTCCTTAACATGATTTCATTTCGTAGTGAATCATTTTGTGAGAAAATAGATGCACATGTACAAAAGAATGAACATTGTGAAAGTGTAGAAAATATTGGGGCCAGTGCTGCACTGTAGTGGATAAAGATGCAGCCTGTAGCACTGGCATCCCATGTGGGTACTAGTTGTAGTACTGGCTGTTCTATTTCCTATCCCACTCCGTGCTGATGACCTGGGAAAGCAGCAGAGGATGGCCCAAGTCCTTGAGCCCCTGCATCCACATGGGAGACAAGGATAAAGTTCCTGACTCCTGGTTTCAGCCTGACCCAACCCTGCCTTGTGCAGCCATTTGGGGAGTGAACCAGCAGATAGAAGACCGATCTCTCTCTCTCTCTCTCTCTCTCTCTCCCTACCCCTACCATCCCTTTCTCTTTCTTTCTTTCTTTTACTTCCTTCCCCTTTCTGTAACTCTGGCTTTCAAGTAAATAAATCTTAAAAAAAGAAATGTTGACTGTTGAGAAAGAAGGATTTTTCAACAAGGAGGAACAAGGAATATGTTGAACTTGTGGGAAAATATAAACAATGTCATAACTCTCATCAAATATGTGAGCAACTAATATTAAATTTGAGGATACAACAAAATGGTTAATCAACTATGGGTGGTGAGCATGATTTAATTATATGATATTTTCCGCTTTTGAATTTCTCATCACTTGCTCCTCAATAAGAATGACACAATACAAGGTCTATTATTTGCTTATTATCTAAACTCTTCTAGTCTAGAAACTGTCTAGAAGTAAAGAGATTTTCATATTCCTGGATTTTTTCTTTATATATTCAGTAACATTAGAAATCATAAAAAGCTCCCCTTGGCAGCTCTCAAGCCCTTTATCTGAAACTGTTCAAGTAAAATATGAGTGACATTTCACTGTTAACACAAAAGCAGTTTTGAAATCCACCTTCTCAATGAGTGCTAAGTTAATCAAATAACTTATCCCCACATGAACCTAGGATCAATCTCAAGATGCTAATGAGAGAAAGAACACTCTGAATGGCACTTGGGATGAAGGTGCCTGCAATAAATAGTTTCAGAGAATAATAAGGGGAAAAATAAAGGCTACAGTGAACAAGATCTAGCTATTTCATCTTGGTCATGTCATTCTTAGCATTTTGGCGCTTATGTGACTGGTATACCAAACGCAAAAGATGACCTTGTCACTTGCTCTTGAGTAATGTCAAATAGATCATCAATAAAATGAAATACCTTAGTAATTTTTTTCTCTGTAGGCTTTTTTTTAACTTTTATTTAAAATATAAATTTCCAAGGTACAACTTATGGATTACAATGGCTTTCCCCCATACTTTCCCTCTCCCCCCACAACCCTCCCCCCTTGCCCACTCCCTCCACCCTTTCATTCACATCCAGATTCATTTTCAATTCTCTTTGTATACAGGAGATCAATTTAGCATGTGTTAAGTAAAGAATTCGTCCATTTGCCCTCATATAGTAACACAAAGTGAAATATGCTATTTGAGTACTCGTTATAGCATTGAATCACATTGTATAGCACATTAAGGACAGAGATCCTACATGAATTGATTATTTTTTTTTGAAAATTGATTATTTTTTTGATGCAATTTCCAATGTAACACTGAGTTTGTTTTTTTTTTTTTCATTTTCGATTATCTTTATATAGGGAAGGTCGGTTCAGTATGTATTAAGTAAAGATTTCATCAGTTTGCATCTACACAGACATACAAAGTGTAAAAATACTGTTTCAGCACTAGTTAACAGCGTTACTTCACATTGGACTACACATTAAGGACAGATCCCACATGGGATATAAGTACACAGTGACTCCTGGTGTTAATTTAACAATTTGACACTCTTATTTATGGCGTCAGGAATCTCCCTAGGCTCTAGTCATGAGTTGCTGAGGCTATGGAAGCCTTTAGGGTTCACCAACTTCGATCCTATTCCGACAGGGTCACAGTCAAAGTGGAGGTCCTCTCCTCCCTTCGGAGAAAGGTACCTTCTTCTTTGGTAGCTCCTTTCCTTCCACTGGGATCTCACTTGCTGAGGTCTTCCATTTAGGTCTTCTTTTTTTTTCCTTTTCCAGAGTGTCTTGGCTTTCCATGCCTAAAATATTTCATGGGCTCTTGAGCCAGATCTGAATGCCTTAAGGGCTGATTCTGAGGCCAGAGTGTTATTTAGGACATCTGTCATTCTATGAGTCTTCTGTGACTCTGCTTCCCATGTTGGATCATTCTCTCCCTTTCTGGTCCTATCTGTTTGTATTGGCAGAAACTAGTCTTGTTTGTGTGTTCCCTTTGACTCTTAGACCTATCAGTGTGAT
>JADBBT010002471.1:0-12837 GCA_015711505.1 Sylvilagus bachmani
TAACACTAACCCTAACCCTAGCCCTAAATCTAACCCAAACCCTAACCCTAACCCTAAACCTAGCCCTAGCTCTAGCCCTAACCCTAAACCTAATCCAACCCTAGCCCTAATCCTAACCCTAACCATAGCTTAGCCCTAACCCTAACCCTAATCCAAATCTAGACCTAGCACTGGCCCTAGCCCAAACCCTAACAATAATCCTAGCCCTAACTCTAGCTCTAGACTTAACCCTAACCCTAACCCTAGCCCTAACCCTAGCACTAGACCTAACCTTAACTCTCATCATAGCACTAGACCTAACCCTAATACTCACCCTAGCACTAAACCTCACCCTAACCCTAACCCTAACCCTAGACCTAGCCCTGGCCCTGTCCCTAACCCTAACACTAACCCTAACCCTAGCACTAGATGAAACCTTAATCCTAACCTTAGCCCTAACCCTAGCACTATACCTAACCCTAACCCTCACCCTAGCACTAACCCTAACCCTAACCAAGCACTAGACATACCACTAACCGTAACCCTAACCCTAACCCTAGCAATAGCCCTAGCCCTAGCCCTAACGCTAACATTAGGCCTAGCCCTAACCCTAACCCTAACCCTAATCGAAATCTAAACCTAGCCCTGGCCCTAAACCTAACCCTAACCCTAACCGTAGCACTAGACCTAACCCTAACCCTCACCCTAGCACTAGAACTAACACTAACCCTCACACTCGCACTAAACCTAACCCTAACCGTAGACCTAGCCTGCCCCTAGCCCTAACCCTAACCCTAACCCTAACTCTAACCCTAGCACTAGACCTAGTCCTAGACCTAGCCCTAACCTAACACTAACCCTAACCCTAGCCCTAAACCTAACCCAAATCCTCACCCTAATGCTAGCCCTAGCCCTAGCCCTAGCCATAACCCTAAAACCAAACCTAGCACTAATCCTAACCCAAACCATAGCCTAGCCCGAACCCTAACCATAAACCTAACCTTAACCCTAGCCCTAGCCCTAAGCCTAACCCTAACCCTAACCATAGCCCTAGCTCTAGCCCTAAACCTAACATTAGGCCTAGCCCTAACCCTAATCCTAATACTATCCCTAGCACAGCCCTCACTTTAACACTAACCCTAAGCCGAGCCCTAGCCCTAAAGTTAGCCCTAACCCTAACCCTAAACCTAGACCAAAATGTAACCCTAACTCTAACCCTAACCCTAACCCTAGTACTAAACCTATCCCTAGGCCTAGCCCTAACCCTAACCCTAACCCTAACCGTAACCCTAACCATAACCCTAACCCTAACCCTAGACCTAGCCCTAACCCTAACACTAAACCTAAACCTAACCCAAAATCAAACCCCAACCCCAACCACTAACTCCAAACCTAACCCTAACACTAGCCCTAACCCTAACTCTAAACCTAACCCTAGACCTAACCCTAACCCGAACCCTAACCCTAAACCTAGCCCTAGCCTTAACCTAACGTTAACCCGAGCCCTAGCCCTAGACCTAGCCGTAGCATTAGCCCTAGCCATATGACTATTCATAGCCACCCTAGGCCTAGCCCTAGCCCTAGCCCTAACTCTAACCCTAAACCTACCTTAGACCTAACCCAAGCACTAACCCTAGCCCTACCTTAAACCTAACCCAGACACTAACCCTAAGCCTAACTCTAATCCTATCCCTATCCCTATCCCTAGCCATAATGCAAACCCTGCACTAATCCTAAACCTAACCCTAACCCTAGCCCTAGCCCTAGCCATAAACCTAACCTTAACCCTAACCCTAGCCCTAGCCCTAGCCATAAACCTAAACCTAAACCTAACCCTAGCCCTAGCCCTAGACATAACACTAAACCTAGCCCTAACGCTAGCCCTAGCCCTAAGCCGACACTTAATCCTAAACCTAGCCCTAGCCTTAACCCTAATGCTAATCTTAGCCCTAGCCCTAGACCTAGACCTAGGCATAATATTAGCCCTAGCCCTCAACCTAGCCCTAGCCCTAGCCCTAGCCCTAGCCCTAGCCATAACCCTAACCCTAAACCTAACCCTAGACCTAGCCCTAACACTAGCCCTAGCCCTAGCCCTACACTAACCCTAACCCTAACCCTAGCCCTAAACCTAACCCTAGCCCTAGCCCTAACCCTAGCCCTAGCCCTAACCCTAGCCCTAACCCTAACCCACACCTTAAAACTAACGCAAACCCTAGCCATAATGCTAACCCTAACACTAGCCCTAGCTCTATCCTTAGCCCTAAACCTAACCTTAAACCTAACACTAGCCCTAGCCCAGGCCCTGGCCTAACCCTAACCCTAACACTAACCTGAACCCTAAACCTAGCCCTTGCTCAAACCCTAACCCTAACCCTAACCCTAACCATGACCCTAACTGTGACCCTAACCATAGCCCTAGCCTAGCCCTAGCCCTAGTCCTAACCCTAAACCTAAACCTAGCCCTAAACCTAACCCTAACCTTAACACTATCCCTAACCCTAACACTAACCCTAACCCTAACCCAAACCATAACCCTAACCCTAGGCCTAGCCGTAGCCCTGGACCTAGCCCTAGCCATAGCCCTACTCTAAACCTAATCCTAACACAATCCCTAACCATAACCCTAAACCTAACGCTAGCCCTAGCCCTAACCCTAACACTAACCCTAGTACTAGCCCTAGCCCTAACCCTGCCCGTAACCCTAACCCTAAACTAACACTAACCCTAGCCCTAACCCTAGCCCTAACCCTAACCAGAAACCTAAACCTAACTTGCCCTAGCCCTAACACTAAATCCAGGCCTATCCCTAAACCTAACTGTAACCCTAACCCTAGACCTAGACTTAGCCCTAGACCTAGCCCTAACCTAACACTAACCCTAACCCTAACCCTAAACCTAACACTAACCTAACCCTAGCCCTAGCACTAGCCCTAACCCTAACCCTAAAACCAACCCTAGCCCTAATCCTAACCATAAACCTAGCCTAGCCCTAGCCCTAATCCTAACCCTAAACTTAACCCTAGCCCTAGGCCTAACCCTAACCTTAACCTTAACCCTAGCCCTAGCCCTAGGCATAACCCTATCCCTAACACTAACCCTAGCCCTAGCCCTAGCCCTAGACCTAGCCCTAGCCCTAGCACTAACCCAAACACTAATACAAATCTAGACCTAGCCCAGGTACTAGCCCTAACCCTAAACCTAACCCTAGCCCTAACCCTAACCCTAGTAATAGACCTAACCCAAACCCTAACCCTAGCTTTAACCCTAGCACTAGACCTAACCCTAACCCTCACCCTAGCACTAACACTAACCGTAACCCTAGCACTAGACCTAACCCTAACCCTAAACCTAGCCCTAACCCTAACGCTAACCCTAACCCTAACCCTAACCTTAGACCTAGCCCTAGCCCTAGCCATCATGCTAGCATTAGGCCTAGCCCTAACCCTAACCCTAACGCTAACACTAGCCCTAGCCCTAGCTCTAACGGTAACACTAACGCTAAGCCTAGCCCTAGCCCTAAAGCAAGCCCAAACCAAACCCTCACGGAGACCTAAACGTAAACTAAACTCTAACCCTAACGCTAGCCCTAGTCCTAAAACTATACCTAGGACTAGCCCTAAACCTACCCTAATCCTAACCCTAACCCTAACACTAGACCTAGCCCTAGCCCTAACCCTAACACTAAACCTAAACTTAACTCAAAAACGAACACCAACTCCAATCCCTAACCCCACCCTAACCCTAACACTAGCCCTAACCCACACCCTAACCCTAAACCTAACCCTAGCCCTAGCCCTAAACCTAATGCTAACCCAAGGACTAGATCTAGCCCTAGCCCTAGTCCTAGCCATAACCCTAGCCATAGCCACCCTAGCCCTAGCCGTAGCCCTAGCCCTAGCCCTAACCCTAACCCTAACCCTAACCCTAACCCTAGACCTAGCCCTAGCACTAGCCATAGCCCTACCCTAAACCTAACCCTAACACTAATCCTAACCCTAACTCAAATCCTAGCCCTAGCCCTAGCCCTAATGCAAACCCTAGCACTAACCCTAAACCTAACCTTAACCATAACCCTAGCGCTAGCCCTAGCCATAACACTCACCCTAACCCTGACCGTAGCCCTAGCCCTAGACCTAAAACTAACCCTAGAGCTAACGCTAGCCATAGCCCTAACCCGAACCTTTACCCTAAACGCAAACCCTAACCCTAACCCTAGCCCTAGCCCTATCCCTAGCCCTATTCCTAGCCCTATCCCTAACCCTAACCCTAAACCTAGCCCTCGCTCAAACCCTAACCCTAACCCTAACCCTAACCATGACCATAGCCCTAGCCTAGCCCTAGACCTAACCCTAACACTAAACCTAGCCATAACACTAACCCTAACGCAAACCCTAACCCTAACCCTAGCCCTAACCCTATCCCTAGCCCTAGCCCTAGCCCTAGCCCTAACCATAACCCTAAACCTAAACCTAGCTCTCGCTCATACCCTAACCCAAACCCTAACCCTAACCATAGCCCTAGCCTAGCCCTAGCCCTAGCCCTAGCCATAACCTTAAGCCTAAAATCCCTAGCCCTAACCCTAACCCTAAACCTAAACCTAGCCCTCGCTCAAACCCTACCCCTAACCCTAACCATAACCATAGCCCTAGCCTAGCCCAAGACCTAGCCCTAGCCCTAGCCCTAGACCTAACCCTAACACTAACCCTAACCATAACACTAACCCTAACGCAAACCCTAACCATAACCCTAGCCCTAGCCCTAGCCCTATCCCTAGCCCTATTCCTAGCCCTATCCCTAACCCTAACCCTAAACCTAAACCTAACCCTAGCCCTAGCCCTAATCCAAACCCTAAACCTAACCATAGCCCTAGCCTAGCCCTAGCCCTAGCCATAACCTTAAGCCTAACCGTATCCCTAGCCCTAACCCTAACCCTAAACATAAACCTAGCCCTCGCTCAAACCCTAACCCAAACCCTAGCCCTAACCATAGCCCTAGCCTAGCCCTAGCCCTAGCCCTAGGCCTAACCCTAGCCCTAGCCCTAGCCCTAGCAATAACCCTAACCCTAAACCTAAACCTAGACCTAGCCCTGGCTATAGCCCTAGCCCTAGCCCTAACCCTAACAATAAACCTAAACTTAACCCGAAACCGAACACCAACTCCAATCCCTAACCCCAACCCTAACCGTAACACTAGCCCTAACCCTAACCCTAACCCTCAACCTAACCCTAGCCCTAGCCCTACCCCGAACCCTAAGCCTAAACCTAGCCCTAGCCCTAAACCTAATGCTAACCCAAGCAATAGCCCTAGCCCTAGCCCTAGTCCTAGCCATAACCCTAGCCCTAGCCAACCTAGTCCTAGCCCTAGCCCTAGCCCTAGCCCTAGCCCTAATCCTAACCCTAACCCTAACCCTAAACCTAGCCCTAGCACTAGCCGTAGCCCTACCCTAAACCTAACCCTAACACTAAACCTAGCCCTAACTCTAATCCTAGCCCTAGTTCTAGCCCTAACCCTAACACTAGGCCTAGCCCTAACCCTAACCCTAATACTAGCCCTAGCCCTAAAGCTAGCCCTTTCCCTAACCCTAACCCTAGACCTAAATGTAACCCTAACTCTAACCCTAACCATAACCCTAGTACTAAACCTATCCCTAGGCCTAGCCCTAACCCTAACCCTAACCCTAACCCTAACCCTAACCCTAGACCTAGCCCTAGCCCTAACCCTAACACTAAACCTAAACCTAACCTGAAAGCGAACCCCAACCCCAACACCTAACCCCAACCGTAACCTAACACTAGCTCTAACCCTAACTCTAACCCTAAACCTAACCCTAGCCCTAGCCCTAGCCTTAACACGAGCCCTAGCCCTAGCCCTAGCCCTAGCCCTAGCCACCCTAGCCCTAGCCCTAGCCATAACCCTAAACCTAAACCTACCATAGACCAACCCTAGCACTAGCCCTAGCCCTACCCTAAACCTAACCCTAACACTAACCCTAACCCTAACTCTAATCCTATCCCTAGCCCTAGCCCTAAAGCAAACCCTAGCACTAACCCTAACCCTAACCCTAACCCTAACCCTAAACCTTGCCATAAACCTAACCCTAACCCTAACCCTAGCCCTAGCCCTAGACATAACACTAAACCTAGCCCTAACACTAGCCCTAGCCCTAACCCGAAACTTAACCGTATCCTAGCCCTAGCCTTAACACAAATGCTAACCTGAGCCCTCACCCTAGCCCTAGCCCTAGGCATAACAATAGCACTAGCCCTCACCCTAGCCCTATCCCTATCCCTAGCTCTAGCCCTAGCCCTAGCCCTAACCCCTGTCCTAGACCTAGCCCTAGCCATAACCATAACCCTAAACCTAAACTTAGACCTAGCCAAAGCAATAGCCCTAGACCTAGCTCAGGCACTAGCCCTAGCCCTAGCCCTAACCCTAACACTAACCCTAACCCTAACCCTAGCCCTAGCCCTAACCCTAGACAAGACCCTAACCCTAGCACTAGACCAACCCTAACCCTAGCCCTAACCATTCCCTATCCTATCTCTAATCCTAGCACTAGACCTAACCCTAACCCTAAACCTAACCCTAGCCCTGACCCTTCCACTAGACCTAACCCTAACACTAACCCTCAACGTAGCACTAACCGTAACCCTAACCCTAAGCCTAGCACTAGACCTAACCCTAACCCTAGCCCTAATCTTAACCCTAACCCTAACCCTAACCCTCGCTCAAACCCTAACCCAAACCCTAACCCTAACCATAGCCCTAGCCTAGACCTAGCCCTAGCCCTAGACCTAACCTTAACCCTAACCATAGCCCTAGCCCTAACCCTAACCCTAACCCTAACCCTAACCCAAACCCTAACCCAAACCCTAACCTAGCCCTAGACCTAGACCTAGACCTATCCATAGCCCTAACCATAACCCTAACCATATCCCTAACCCTAGAACTAACACTAACCCTAACCCTAACTCAAACCCTAACACTAACCCTAGCCCTAGCCCTAGCACTATCCCTAGCCCTTACCCTAACCCTAGCCTTAGCCCTAACCCAAACCCTAACGCTAGCCCTAGACCTAACCCTAACCCAAACCCTAACCCTAACCCTAGTCCTAAACCTAGCACTACAGCTAACCCTAGCCCTAACCCTCAACCTAGCACTAACCTTAACCCTAACCCTAACCCTAACCCTAGCACTAGACCTAACCCTAACCCTTACCCTAGCACTAACCCTAACCCAGCACTAAACCTAACCCTAGCCCTAGCTCTAAACCTAACCCTAGCCCTAGCGCTAGCCATAGCCCTACCCCTAAACCTAACCCTAACCATAGCACTAGCCCAGGCCCATGCTCTAACTCTAACCCTAACCCTAACCCTAACCCTAGCACTAACCCTAACCCTAGCACTAACCCTAACCCTAACCCTAGCCCTAGCCCTAGCCCTAGCCCTAAACCTAGCTCTAACCTTAAACCTAACCCTAACCCTAGCCCTAGACCTAGCCATTACCCTACCCCTAACCCTAATCCTACAAAAGCCCTATCCCTAACCCTAACCCTAACCCTAACCCTAACCCTAACCATAACCATAACCATAGCCCTAGCCTAGCCCTAGCCCTAGCCCTAGCCCTAGACCTAACCCTAACACTAACCCTAGCCCTAACCCTAACCATAACACTAACCCTAACGCAAACCCTAACCATAACCCTAACCCTAGGTCTAGCCCTAGCCCTAGCCCTATTCCTAGCCCTATCCCTAACCCTAACCCAAAACCTAAACCTAGCTCTCGCTCATACCCTAACCCAAACCCTAACCCTAACCATAGCCCTAGCCTAGCCCTAGCCATAGCCATAACTTTAAGCCTAACCCTATCCCTAGCCCTAACCCTAACCCTAAACCTAAATCTAGCCCTCGCTCAAACCCTAACCCAAACCCTAGCCCTAACCATAGCCCTAGCCTAGCCCTAGCCCTAGCCCTAGGCCTAACCCTAGCCCTAGCCCTAGCCCTAGCAATAACCCTAACCCAAACCTTAAACCTAGACCTAGCCATAGCTATAGCCCTAGCCCTGGCCCTAACCCTAACAATAAACCTAAACTTAACCCGAAACCGAACACCAACTCCAATCCCTAACCCCAACCCTAACCATAACACTAGCCCTAACCCTAACCCTAACCCTCAACCTAATCCTAGCCCTAGCCCTAACCCGAACCCTAACCCTAAACCTAGCCCTAGCCCTAAACCTAATGCTAACCCAAGCACTAGCCCTAGCCCTAGCCCTAGTCCTAGCCATAACCCTAGCCCTAGCCAACCTAGTCCTAGCCCTAGCCCTAGCCCTAGCCCTAGACATAACCCTAGACCTAGCCCTAGCACTAGCTGTAGCCCTACCCTAAACCTAACCCTAATACTAAACCTAACCCTAAATCTAATCCTAGCCCTAGCCGTAGCCCTAGACCTAATGCAAACCCTAGCACTAACCCTAAACCTAACCCTAACCCTAACCCTAGCCCTAGCCCTAGCCATAACACTCACCCTAACCCTAACCGTAGCCCTAGCCCTAGACCTAACACTAACCCTAGAGCTAACGCTAGCCATACCCCAACCCGAACCTTTACCCTAAACATAGCCCTAGCCTTAAACCTAACACTAACCTGAGCCCTAGCCCTAGCCCTAGCACTAGGCATAACAATAGCCCTAGCCCTCACCCTAGCCCTATTCCTATTCCTATCCCTATCCCTAGTCCTAGCCCTAGCCCTAGCCCTAAACCTAACCCTAGCCCTAACCCTAGCCTTAGCCATTACCCTAACCCTAAACCAAACCCTAGACCTAGCCCTAGCACTAGCCCTACCCCTAGCCCTAACCTAACCCTAAACCTAACCCTAACCCTAAACCTAAACCTAGCCCTAGCCCAGGCCCTGACCCTAACCATAACCCTAACCCTAACCTTAAACCTAAACCTAGCCCTCGCTCAAACCCTAACCCTAACCCTAACCCTAACCGTAACCCTAACCATAGCCATAGCCTAGCCCTAGCCCTAGCCTTAACCCTAACCCTAACACTATCCCTAAACCTAACCCTAACCCTAACCCAAAACCTAACCCTAACCATAGCCCTAGACGTAGCCCTAGCCCTAGCCCTCGCACTAACCCTAACCCTAAACCTAACCCTACCCCTAACCAAAACCCTAACCCTAAACCTAGCCCTAGCCCTAGCCCTAATCCTAACACTAACCCTAGTCCTAGCCCTAGCCCTCACCCTAACCCTAACCCTAACCCTAAACTAACACTAACCCTTGCCCTAACCCTAGCCCTAGGGCTAACACAAAACCTAAACCTAACCCTAGCCCAAGCCCTAACACTAAATCCAGGCCTAGCCCTAAACCACACCGTAACCCTAACCCTAGCCCTAGACCTAGTACTAGACCTAGCCCTAACCTAACACTAACCCTAACCCTAGTCCTAAACCTAATCCAAACCCTAACCCTAACCCTAACCCTAGCCTTAGCCCTAGCCCTAACCCAAACCCCAAAAACAACCCTAGGTCTAATCCTAATCCTAATCATAGCCTAGCCCGAACCCTAACACTAACCCTAATCTTCACCCTAGCCCTAGCCCTAACCATAATCCTAATCCTAGCACTAGCTCTAGCCCTAACGCTAACATTAGGCCTAGCCCTAACCCTAACCCTAATACTAGCCCTAGCCCTAACCCTAACTCTAACACTAACCCTAAGCCTAGTCCTAGACCTAAAGCTAGCCCTATCCCTAACCCTAACCCTAGACCTAAATGTAACCCTAACTCTAACCCTAACCCTAACCCTAGTACTAAACCTAGCCCTAGGCCTAGCCCTAATCCTAAACCTAACCCTAACCCTAAACCTAGACTTAGCCCTAGCTAACACTAAAACTAAACCTAACCTGAAACCGAACCCCAACCCCAACCCCTAACCCCAACCGTAACCCTAACACTAGCCCTAACTCTAACTCTAACCCTAAACCTAATCATGGCCCTAGCCCTAGCCTTAACCCGAACCCTAGCCCTAAATCTAGCCCTAGCCCTAAACCTAATGTTAACACGAGCCCTAGCCCTGGCCTAGCCCTAGCCCTAGCCCTAGCCATATACCAAGCGGTAGCCACCCTAGCCCTAGCACTAGCCCTAACCTAACCCTAACCTAACCCTAACCCTAACACGAGCCCTAGACCTAGCCATAACCCTAGACCTAACCATAAACCACACCTTAAAACTAACGCTAGCCCTAGCCCTAAAGCTAACCCTGACCATAGCCCTAGCCATAGACTTAGCCCTAAACCTAACCCTAACACTAAACCTAGCCCTAGCCCAGGCCCTGGCACTAACCATAAACCTAACCCTAACCCTAACCTTAAACCTAAACCTAGCCCTCGCTCAAACCCTAACCCTAACCCTAACCGTAACCCTAACCATCGCCATAGCCTAGCCCTAGCCCTAGCCCTAACCCTAACCCTAACCCGAGCCCTAAAGCTAACCCTAACCCTAACAATATCCCTAAACCTAAATCTAACCCTAACCCAAAACCTAACCCTAACCCCAGCCCTAGACGTAGCCCTAGCCCTAGCCCTCGCACTAACCCTAACCCTAAACCTAACCCTACCCCTAACCATAACCCTAACCCTAAACCTAGCCCTAGCCCTAACCCTAACACTAACCCTAGTCCTAGCCCTAGCCCTAACCTAGCATAACCCTAACCCTAACCTAACCCTAACCCTAACCCTAGACCTAGCCCTAACCTAACACTAACCCTAACCCTAGCCCTAAACCTAGCCCGAATCCTAACCCTAACCATAGCCTAGCCCGAACCCTAACCCTAACCATATCCTTAACCCTAGCCCTAGCCCTAACCCTAACCCTAACCCTAGCCCTAGCCCTAGCCCTAGCCCTAATACAAATCTAGACCTAGCCCTGGCCCTAGCCCTAACCCTAACACTAATCCTAGCCCTAACCCTAGTACTAGACCTAACCCAAAGCCTAACCCCAGCACTAGACCAAACCCTAACCCTCACACTAGCACTAGACCTAACCCTAAAACTCACACTAGCACTAAACCTAACATTAGGCCTAGCCCTAACCCCAACGCTAACCCTAACACTAGCCCTAGCCATAACCCTAACACTAACCCTAAACCTAGCCCTAAGCCTAACCCTCACCCTAGCCCTAAATGTAACCCTAACTCTAACCCTAACCCTAGACCTAGTCCTAAACATGAACCTAGGCCTAGCCCTAACCCTAAACCTAATCCTAACACTAACAATAGACCTAACCCTAGCCCTAATCCTAACAGTAAACCTAAACCTAACCCGAAACCAAATCCCAATCCCAATCCCTAACACCAACCCTAACCCTAAAACTAGCCCTAACACTAATCCTAACCCTAAACCTAGCCCTAGCCCTAAACCTAACACTAACCAAAGCCCTAGCCCTAGCCCTAAAGCTAACCATAACCTTAGACTATCCCTAGCCTTAACACTAACGCTAACCTGAGCCCTAGCCCTAGCCCTAGCCCTAGGCATAACAATGGCCCTAGACCTCAACCTAGCCCTAGCCCTAGCCCTAGCCCTAGTCGTAGCCCTAGCAATAACCCTAACCCTAGCCCTACCCCTAGCCCTAGCCCTAGCCATAACCCTAACCCTAAACATAACCCTAGACCTAGCCCTAAACCTATCCTTAACCCTAGCCCTAACACTAATCCACACTTTAAAACTAACACTAGCCCTAGCCCTAACGCTAACTCTGACCCTAGCCTTAGCTCTAGCCTTAGCCCTAACCCTAAACCTAACACAAACCCTAGCCCTAGCCCTAGCCCTAGCCCTAGCCCTAGCCCTAGCCCTAGCCCTAGCCTTAACCCTAACCCTAACCCTAACCCTAGACCTAGCCCAGGCCCTGGCTCTAACCTTAACCCTAAACCTAACCTTAAACCTAAACCTAGCCCTTGCTCAAACCCAACCCTAATCCTAACCCTATACGTAACCCTAACCATAGCTTTAGCCTAGCCCTAGCCCTAGCCCTAACCCTAAACCTAAACCTAGCCCTAAACCTAACACTAACCCTAACACTATCCCTAATCCTAACCCTAACCCTAACCCTAACCCTGACCATAGCCATTCCCGTAGCCCTAGCCCTAGCCCTAACCCTAGCACTAACCCTAAGCCTAACCCTAACCCTAACCCTAACCCATAACCCTAGACCAAGCCTTAGCAATAACCCTAACACTAACACTAACCCTAGCCCTAGGCCTAGCCCTAAACCTAACCCTACCCTAACCCTAAACCTAGACCTAGCCAAGGCCCTGGACGTAACCTTAAACCTAACCCTACCTTAACCCTAAACCTAGCCCTCACTCAAAACCTAACCCTACCCCTAAACCTAACCGTAACCCTAACCCTAGCCCTAAACCAAACCATAACGCTAACACTATCCAAAACCCTAACCCTAACCCTAACCCTAACCCAAACCCTAACCCTAGCCCTAGCCCTAGCCCTAGCACTAACCCTAAGCCTAACCCTAACCATACCCCTAACCATAACCCTAAACCTAACCCTAGCCGTAACCCTAACCCTAACACTTACCCTAGTCCTAGCCCTAGCAAAACCCTACCCAAACCCTAACCCTAATCCTAAACTAACACTAACCCTTGCCCTAACCCTAGCCCTAGGGTTAACACGAAACCTAAACCTAACCCTAGCCCTAGCCCTAACACGAAATCTAGGCCTAGACCTAAACCTAACCGTAACCTTAATCCTAGCCCTAGACCTAGTCCTAGACCTAGCCCTAACCTAACACTAACCCTAACCCTAGCCCTAAATCTAACCCAAACCCTAACCCTAACCCTAA
>JADBBT010002472.1:0-12836 GCA_015711505.1 Sylvilagus bachmani
CACGCTCTCCTCGAAGGTCCACTGTGAATCACTAGTTCCAGAAGAGTTTCCTCTGCTGTTTCTTCCCCTGCTCTTCCTTGAACCTGCAGTATCTCCACTTTTATTAAACTGTCTCTCCCCGGACTATTGGTGTGCTTCCTTCCTATTCCGCCATCTTAAGGAAACTATGTGCTTCTGCTTTGAAGACATATGTGATGATCCGTTTTCCATGCCTCTGTCCCTTAGTTTCTAAAATTCTACCCATCCTCCTTGTCCCAAGGGAGTTGCTGCCTCTACTTTCTTCCCCCACATCTCCAATGATGTCCATGGTACTTATCCCTTTTCTCAACTGGACTTGAGCTCTCCCACTCCATTAGGAAGCTTGCAGGAAGACTTGTGTGCAGTTCATTTCTATATACTTCTTAGTGATTAACACAAATTAAATGTTTAATAAGTATCTTCAGATGACTGAAGGTCCTGTCACCAATACTGTCTGAACAATCAGACGCAGATGTAGATTTTTCACAGGACACATATGAATTTGAAGGAGAGCTCTAGGAGGCACATGAAGTTCAAATCCAATGGTTTATCTCTCTTCATTATATGGATGCATTAGTTCCAAAAGATCAAAGCTGTGAATTCATATAGTAAAATGTTTTTAAGCTTCAAAGTAATTTTATAAGTGGTAGTTTTTTTTTTTTTTGCCTCCCCGTGCATAACTTATCTAAGACATCCCACCAGTCCTGTTGTGTAGAGTACTAGGAATACATGAGGATCTTAACTACAACAGGCAGCTAGAGACACAGTTAAGGGAGGATGGAGGTCCACATGGCCTTTCAGGTGTATGCTTAAAGCCAAGCCTTTTTCTACACATTTTTAAAAAGATATTTATGGGGCCAGCACTGTGGCACAGTGGGTTAAAGCCCTGGCCTGAAGTGCCAGCATCCCATATGGGCGCATGTTCTAGTCCTGGCTGCTCCTCTTCCAATCCAGCTCTCTGCTATGGGCTTGGAAAGCAGCAGAGGATGACCCAAGTCCTTGGGCCCCTGCACCTGCATGGGAGACCCAGAGAAACTCCTGGCTCCTGGCTCCTGGCTTCAGATCAAGGCAGCTCCAACTATTGAGGCCATCTAGGGAGTAAACCAGCAAATGGAAGACCTCTCTTTCTGTCTCTACCTCTCTCCATAACGCTATCTTTAAAATAAATAAATAAAACATAAAAAAGGTATTTATTTGAAAGGCAGAGTTAAAGAGAAAGGGGGAGCGATACAGAGATCTTACATCCATAGGTTCATTCACCAAAGGCCACAATGGCTGGGTCTGGACCAGACCAAAGCCAGGAACCTGGAATGTCATCAGGGTCTCCCACATGGGTATCAGGGGCCCAAGCACTCAGGTTATCGTCTGCTACTTTTCCAAGTGCATTATCAGGGAGCTGGGTGGGAAGTGGAGCAGCCAGGAATTGAACTGATGCTTATATGGGGCACTAGTGTCGCAGGCAGCAGTTTAATTAACTACATCATGCTGGTCCCGTTTGTGCTTCACATTTACAATCATCATGACAAAATTTACTCAGTCTAGGGGCTGGCGCTGTGGTGTAGCAGGTAAAGCCACCACTTGCAGTGTTGGCATCCCATATGGGTGCTGGTTCAAATCCCGGCTGCTCCATTTCTGATCCAGCTCTCTGCTATGGCCTGGGAAAGCATTAGAAGATGGCCCAAGTTCTTGGGCTCCTGCACCCACATGGGAGAACCAGAAGAAGCTCCTGGCTCCTGGCTTCAGATCGGCACAGCTCTGATTGTTGCGGCCATCTGGGAGGTGAACCAGCAGATGGAAAACCTTTCTCTCTCTGCTTCTCCTTCTCTCCCTGTGTAACTCTGCCTTTCAAATAAATAAATAAATTTTAATAAAAAAAAGTTCATAAGAAATATAAAAACAAAGGGTTAAGAGAGTTCAGAGAAAGGAGAGATCAATCTGCTTGGATGAATCAGATATATCATATTACTTGGATTTTGAGAGAAGTCCTAAAATAAGTAGAATTTGACTGGAAAGTGAAATGGATAGAAGTAGGGAACCATCATCAAAAGGACAAGTGAACAAACCCAGGCACACAGTGATGTGATTTTCATCATCTCATAGAGTTTGGGCAAAAAAAAATCTTGTCATCTTATTTAATGTACTGAACCTGTAGTGTTTCCTCAGCTTTGTTCTGATACCATTTTCTTTGGATTACCCAAAGTGAGACTGTGATGTGGGGTGTGTGTGTGTGTAGAGCTATGTGTCATCTGTACTTCAGCGCCTTTTATGGTTTTAGTCTAAGACTGACCCTACCCAGAAATCACTGGCTTCAAGCACAAGTCAAGAGTCCCTGACTTCTTTGATGGTTCCCACCATCTCTATCTTGATGTTTCCTTTGCTTTAACTTTCATTGCTTTATCTCTGATGTTGATTCTCTGTGACTGGCTTGCTTCCAAACATCACTTCCAGGTTTTCCTTTAGATTTCCACTCTCAGGTCTTTGTCTCTGATCCACTGCCATCCTACCCCTGGGGAGCTTGCAATGAAATTACCACACGGCTAAGCATCAGAGGAAGTCATAAAACAACAGATAGTGTTTGGAATGTGTAAGTTGGTGACTATAGTTCTTTCCTTTATTTCAATTTAAAAACGTATTGTACAAGAAAATGGTTTTGATTATCCAAGTAGATGTGACTTCGATGTACCACCAACTCTTCCTTGTTGACTTTCTTCTATTCAAATTATGGAACACAAATGAACTGAGAATACTCATTTTTTCAAGAGAATTCTAAAAAGAACTACAGTTCATAATTATTTCGCAGTTTATTCCCAGTTCTCTAATCTCTGGCAGTATAAATATGGATGCAATATGAACTATTCCTAATAAACTGTGATAGGCTTTAAATGTGTGCCAACCCTGCCCTCTCCACAGCTGTGGTTTTTAGTATACTCAAATGAAAGGAAATCAATGTCTGATTCATCCCTCCGTGGTCTAGTTTGCAACATGAATTTAAATATTAATTAATCATGATGATGATGGTACATGAAAATTATTGAAACATCTAAAAAACATAGCAACCACTTAAAGAAATTCTATTTCTCCCCCAACTGCTCCTTCCCTCCAGCCATGTAGTCAACCACCACGCCATCTGTTATCATCCCTTTTTCTTCATTGCCTCATCCCCTTGTGCTTTTTTTCAGACTCCTCAACCTTCATCCTCTGCCAGACATTTAACATGAGGCCCTCACAAAGAAAACAAGTTTCCAGGAGAAGGAGATAAATCCTGCAATTTCATAAACATAGTTGTTGTTTTCTGTACGTAGCACAAAAATTAATTTTCTCTATGCACCCACATCAGTGTTGTCTGTTTTAGCAGATAAGCTCCTTGGGAGAAGGGACCATGTTTTTCTTAATTAGGTACAGGGTTTTTTAAAGCTTTTCATCCTGGACCAAGGTCTCAAGGTCCCTATAGGTGCTCAATAAATATTAAACACAGTGATCATTGTCTAATGGCGTTTTTAAAGCATCTGCTTGCACTTACTGCTGTTCAGAGAAAAATTCAATAAAGTCTCGCCTGCTAGGAGTTTATGCTAAAAAATGGACAGCACCAATGCAGTCTTGCACTAAATGGATAAAATTAATGTAACATTTTATACTGTGTGCAAATACAAAGAATTTACATAGTGTTCTTAAGTAAATATTCACACTCTTTAGTTTGGTTGGCATTTATTCAAATCAGGTATGATTAACTGAGTTGTATGGGTTTTAGCCCTGTGACAAGTGCAAAGAAATATAGAGAGCATGCTTCTTACATAAGAGACCCACACAATTAGGTTCCTAATTTTATGAATAAATTAACTGCTTACATAAATACCCCGTAAGTGATGAGAATAAATGGTTTAAGTGGAGTTCTTGAGCATCCTTGGACTAATGTGGAGAGATTTCTACAGCTGCCCTTTATTAAAGCTAACCATATTACTTAAAAAATATAAATTAGAAGGTCTACCATCCGTAACCAAGAGTGTCAATCAGATTCCCATTATCTCAACCCCTCCCACTACCTACAACACCATTTTAAGCTGTAACTATTAAAGAACATAATTACTGAAAGTTTTCTTTCAGAGACAGAAGCAGATCAAAAGGTGACTTTGGCACTTTCTAAAAGGTAAACTCATTAATATGGTTATTTAGTCTTCAAATTACTAAACAGCCAAAAAAAAAAAAAACTCCTCTAATTTGCCATGATTTGTGTCTGAAAAACAACATTTATTTTTGTAATATGATTTTACAGATATGCAAGCATGATAAGAGGGGGCACTTTCCTGAGACACTTTCCCAGGACTTTGGTGTTGATAACTACTAGAAATTATCTGAAGCATTTATTTATTCATTGGTTCACTCATTCATTACATTTTTTATAGACAAAGTCTATGCACCTGGAAAAGTCTTCTGTACTGTGTGTACATTATTGAGCCACATAGACATAACCCTTGCCCTCATGAAGCTTAGACTCTAAGTAGAGAAGCAAATGAAGCAAGAGAGGCACACAAGACATGTTGGGTGCTGGGCTGTGGTTGTGGGCAGAGAAGCCCTCACTGAAAAAGAGGCAGCAAACCATTGATTGGAAGACAGCGAGGGAGCCAGCCTCACAGAAAATACTGTTCCAGGATCAGTGAATTGCATGTGAAACAGGAGCCTGCCTGGTACATTTAGAAGACTCCCTCAAAGGAAACTTGAGACCAGAACAAAATGAGCAGAACTGACAATAGTATGAGTTAGTAGATGGAGTGTGTGAAGAGAGTGATATTAAGGAGAGGGGAAGGATGGGTACAAGTGCCGTTGCAGCCCGGTGGAAAGGGAGGCCTTTGGAGCAATTTAATTAGAGGCAGGATACAAGCTGACTTGGAGTTTTATAGGCTGTTGGGTAGAAAGCAGACAGTGGAAGCACATAGTGGGAAATAGAGACTGGAAACAATGTGTTTGATGGATGATGTTGACCTGGACAGAGTAGGAACAAGGAGTTGGTCAAAGGCAATAGCTCTCTGTATCTATTCTGAAGGTAGGGTTGACAGCATTGCTGATGTGAGAGAGAGACAGAGCAAGTCATGGCCCCACGGACTAGAAGAATCAATTGCCATTCACTGAAATAAGGAAGACCGAGGGAGGAACATGCTTTGGTTCAGATGCAATCAAAGTTGGCAGGCTCTTTATACATTAAACAGAAGCCAGTAGATAAGTGAATATATTATATTAGTCTGCAGATACTGGCTACAAATATAAACTTAGGTACCAGTAGTACGTGTACAATATTTAAAAGCCATGAGGTTTGATGAAATCACCAGAGTGTCAGGAAAGAGTTCACATTAAGAATTACATATGGTTAAACAGCAAGTTACATAACTGAGATTGAGTTTCCTCAACTAAAAGAAAATATGCTCAAGATTATTTCTATAATTCCTAACAGACTGATCCATATTTTTAAAGTATTGATAACTGACTATCAAGAAAATATATAAGTTCTTTACTTTGATGGTATTTTCTTCCTTAGTGGATTATAATGAGTATTTTCGCTATTGGTACAACAATTAGGCTTTAATCTTTTATAAAATATTTTATTTATTTATTGAGAGGTATTATTTATTTATTTGAGAGGTAGAATTAAAGACAGTGAGAGGGAGAGGAGGCTGAGATTATCTTTTCCAAGCACAAAAACAGTTCATATCATCTGTAAGAAGTTCAGGGGCAGGCACTGAGGAACAGTGGGTGAAGCCCACATTCCGTATGAGTGCACCAGATCTGAGTCCAGCCTAGTCTTGGTTTCCAATCCATCTTCCTGCTAATGTGCCTGGGAGGCAGCAGATGATGGCCTGAGTTTTGGACCCATGCCATCCATATGGTAGACTCAAATAGAATTCCTGACTCCTGGCTTTGGGGTGCCCTAGCCCGAGGTGTTCTGTACCTTTGAGGAGTGAAACAGCAGATGGAAGATGGATCTCTCTCTCTCTCTCTCTCCCCCTTTCAAATAAATAAGTAAATAGTTAAAAATGAATAAATTAAAGGAAAAAAAGCTTTTGGTCTCAACAATCTGCATTTGGACACTCAACTTTCTTGAATTATTATATGTAAAATTAATTATTTTTGAGAAAAATAGATTTCTCTGCCAATAATAATTTTGTCTAATTCTTTATTTTTTGCTTTGCTTTCTTAAATCACACCCAAAATGATGTTTAAAGGAAAAGTTATAAAGTGTTATTAGGAAAGGCTTACATATATAGTATGAGCTCAGTAACAGCAATTATTAAGATGGCAAGCACAAGTACTAGATCCTTTTCCACTTCCCAGACTAAAAGCAAACGGAATTTTCTCCCAAACAGATATTAGTTTAGTAGTGACAAACCAAAGACCACAGTAAAATCAATAATTTCATTTGACAAGCAGTAGTGTAGGCTAGAATGAGCACAATATTTGAAGAAAGAAAATGGATTAAATTCTCACTTGGTCTCAAGCATACTGTGTGCCTAAGCAAGTTGCTTAGCCTTTGTGAGCATCACTCTCCCAAAGTGGAACCACAGACATTGAAATCATCCTAAAGTAGACAATATAAGAAAGTACTCCCTAAAGAACAGGCAGCCTATATATTATACTCTCAGTTTATAATATATTTCACTCAAATGTTAGTATTCTTGAGATCAAGGAATCTTCTAATTCATGTTTTAAAACATTTGTAGCTCACAATTAAGAAGTTACATTGCTTATTTTTGAAAATTTTAGACAAGGACAGAAATTATCTATTTACCTAATAATCACATCATGGTAATAAATTAATAGTGGCAAAAACTTGAACTATGCATTTGATTTTCTAAATTTAGCGTAAAAGCAACTGTATATGCAGAGAACAGCAAATACAGACCTTGATGCTATATATTCATGATTTAAAAATGTGTGGACAGGACACACAATGAGAAGACATCCACAAGTAAGCAAAGTTATGGGTGCTCATCATGGATACCTCTGTGACATAACTGCCTGGCAGTTATGATGGGCAAGGCAATTAAAAGCACTAGAAATCACCCAACATCTTAGAATACATCAGTGAACTTTCAAAGTCAGGAAAGGTTACATGAGCAAGTCATAACTCGTGAAAAATTACCGGTCAGCTCCTGAATAGCCGCCTGCCAAATGCGTTCCAACTGACTTTCAAGGGGGTCTGTTTAAATTCTATAGATAAGTAATTCAATCAAGGTAAGAACAAAACTTGTTTGACTCTGTTTTGAAGTAGCCTGTCAGGAGTAAAGGTTATCTGGAGGCCAAGAACTATGATAAGGAAAATTCCCTATCCACACCAAACTTTTTTTTCAGTGAACCAAATGTGATTAAAAATTAAACTCTGAATATAGAGGGATCCTGGACAAAAATGTCTGTTTTGCTCCAATGGAAGTAAGTAAAATATAATCGCATTGACTAAAACATAATATGCTTGCTGATGAACTAAAAATTAATTGACAAACCACAATGGTTCTTCTTCCCACCACTAAAAAAAAATGGCAATGTAAAAATTATCAAATGTGGCAATGTAAAAATAGTAGTTATAAGAGCAGGCATTTGGTGCAATGGTTAAGACACGACTTAGGATTGACTATGTTCCATACTGCAGTACTTGGGTTCAAGTTTCAGTTCTTGATTGAGTCCAGCTTTCTGCTAATGCACACCTTGGGAGGTAGCAGGTGACTGGTCAAGTAGTTGGGCCCCAATCACCCAAGTGGGAAACTCACATTGAGGTTGGGATTCCTGGCTTTGGTCTGGCTCAGTTTGTGCTGTTGCAGACATTTGAGAAGTGATTGAAGATTTCTCTCTCTCTCTCTTTCTCTGTATCTGTCTCTGTATCTCTTCCCTTCAAATGAAATGAAAATAAATACGAAATCTGAAAAACCAAATAAAAATAATATCTATAAAAGATTTCAGTACAGAGTGATAATAAAATGTAAGTTTCAATAAACTATGAGAACTGGTAATATAGATGATGCTAATTGAATTGGGGACAGTCCATTTCTGCTTGCAATATTATTACCTCCAAGCCATATAATATCTAGGAAACATTTCTGGTGAACAGTTTCTAATTTGGAAAGATGCTGTCTGAATAATATGAATAACTACAACTTAGAGTAAAAGGTCCCAGTAGCATTAGCACTGAAAATAGTAGTGTATTTATAGGTGTCTTAATGGCTTAGAGTTTTAAGCCAGAAAACAACTCTGTTCCTCCTAACCATTAGGTTCCCCCTGAGAACTTATCTCTGGCTCCTACCCCTCCTGGCAGAATATTTTTGCCTCAATCTATTCAGAATCAATTTCCTAAGGATCCTTCTTTAATATCTCAAACCATTTCAACTGTTCAAAATGGAAACGGAAGTACTCCTGCTTTGTAACTGGTAGAAAATAGCTATCATATTTGGCTAGAAACATTGAGTTTCATCAACTGTACCACATCACCTGGACGTTCAGCACCTAGATCAGAAAACTTTGCTTGGAGTCAGTGGATTGTTGTGAGGCATTTAGTGGGTCCATGAGGCCAGTGGAAGACATATGCATTCTCTCAAGGGGTTTTTATACCACCTATCCTTGTTTAATAGGAATACCATTATACCAAAGATTAATACACTTCACAGAAACCAGATATTTCCTCTTAACCTAGCAGGCCTCCCATAAGGGTACAAATTTCAATACCAGTGGCATTAAAGAGAGTCTTAGCGGAGGGATCTAGTCAAGATGACTACATTTACACTCTACTTCCCCTCATACAATCCCACTGAGAAGACAGAATAAAAACATGAATGAATCCAGGAAATACTGGAATCATGAAAGAACACTGTCTCCAACTCAATGATAGTTTTTGAAAAACATTAACATATTCTCCTGAGTAAAATCAAATGAAACAGAATAAGTTACATAGACAAATGGACAATTTTCTCATTAGAAACAAACCTTGGGAAATTTGTCTACTGTTTTGTTGTTTCATTTCTGGTTTTCTTTTTTCTATTTAATCCATCAGGTTCATATGCAAGGTCCCCATCCACAAACCTTTGCAAGCTATGATTTTGAGTTCATAACTTTTGCTCCTTGGACTTTGAAACTATGTCTGTTATATGGAAAGACTCATTTTGACCAACTGAAAGGCTAATCTGGGGTCAGCTTAATCCAATAAGTAGATTTAACAAAAACTGCCATGGTCATGCCCTTGTTTGGTCTTTGCCCTGAGATCCCATTTTGATCTCAATCTCACCAGACCTTTCTCAGGCAAAGCTTTCCTCAATTTTTGTTTTGGCTGGCAAGGAGGCATGCATGCATCACAAAATTCTGTAGTTGCCAACATTTATATATTTTCTTTTCATTCCTCAGTTTAAGTAGGATGAACTTTTAATTATTTTCCTTAATCTAATTGCTTTACATTATAGAATTTTCTCAAAAATAACCAGCAACAATAAACTCAGCTACCAACATTCTCTTCCCTCAGCATCAACCCAAAGCATGAGTTTATCAGACGGATAATTTGACCATGTTTAAGATAAAGAAAAAGAAAAATTTGTCAACTGTGTTGTCACTGTGACAGCATGAGATTTTTCCAGCCTTCTGTAACTGTTCCCTTGTTCTAAAGAAAACCGCCTATGTTTTGGTGTAGATTTCTAATTTGTTTAGTTTTGTTTTAACTTTTATTTAATAACTATAAATTTCCAAAGTACAGTTTTTGGATTACACAATTACTCTTGGGTGTTTAAATTTAACTGAAAAGTGATCCCTGATAAATATAAGAGTAGGAATAAGAGAGGGAGGAGATGTACAGTTTAGGACATGCTCAATTGGACTTGCCCTAAACAGTAGAGTTAGAAATGTGCCAGGGGATTCCAATTCAATCCCATCAAGGTAGCATGTACCAATGCCATCTCACTAGTCAAAGTGATCAGTTTCAGGACATATTTTTTTAGTTTTAAATGCCACCACTGTATTTCCGGTAGCAAATGCTGTATCAGTCAATGTGGCTGCAATCTCTTACAAATAGCCCATCTATTTTAAAGCTTTAAGGTAACAAACAATTTACATCATGTTCACAGATCTGCAGTGGTTCTGTTCTATGCTTTGGGAGTAATATGGTCTATTACACATACTTGTTTATCAGAGTCTAGACTACAGGAGCAATCACTATCCGGAACATTTTCTTCTACTTGAATGCAGAAGTCAATGAGGACAAGTCAATTGCAGGAATGCGTTTAAAAGATGTCCATATAAAAGTGTTTTTTTTTAAAGTTTGGTTTACAGAATTTGAATAGCAGAGTTACAGAGAGGCAGAGAGAGAGAGAGAGAGAGAAGAGAGAGGCAGAGAGACAGAGAAGTCTTTAATCCGCTCGTTTACTCTTCAAATGGCTGCAAGGGCCAGAGCTGAGCCAATCTGATGCCAGGAGCCAAGAACTTCTGGGCCTCCCATGCAGGTGCAGGGGCCCAAGGGCTTGGGCCATCTTCCACTGTTTTTCCAGGCATATTAGCAGAGAGCTGGATTGGAAGTGGAGCAGCCGGGACTCAAACTGGCGCCCATATGGGATGCCGGCACTCCAAGTGGTGGCTTTACATACTATACCACAATGCTGGCCCGGCATATATGTTTTTGCAATGTCCAAAGTAAGATTAAGTTGTCAACTCCAACAATATTGGTGCAGGTAGGTAAATATCATCCTGTCACAGATGGGGGTAAAGTAGAAATGAATTATGTGCTACATAATAATGCAATTGGTCATATCCATGCAGTCATTAATAACTGCTATTGAAAAACTGTCAAGTGTGTACCTGTAGGCACCTGTATTTGCCCTCAGGCTAAAAGTGCAAATCAAGTTTACTTCTCACAAAATAATTAGGAATTCTAACACAGGAGACCTTCAAAGCAGATGCAGTTGTTACAGAAGTAGGGCATTGTCCCCACATAAATTGTTCCTGTGGAAAGAGACAGAAAATTCCTCTACTCAGAAGACAAACTCAATACATGCCACAAGACAGGATTCATTAATGGGACAAGTTAATCCGTTCTCATCAAGATAGAAGACTTCTTCATTTGACCAAAAACTTTTTCAATGATTTTTTTCTATTTGAAATAATGTTGACATGGTACACTCTCCATAATAGCTAGCCATTCTTGTTGTATTAAACTGCATCAGAGCAGCTGGCATTGTGGTACACTGGGTTAAGCCACTGCCTGCAACACCAGCATCCCATATCAGAGCATTGGTTCTGAGTACTGGACGTTCCATTTCTAATTCACCTCCTTGATAGTGCACCTAGGATAACAGAAGAAGATGGTCCAAGTACTTGAGGCTCTGCCACATGCATGGGAGACCGGGGTGGAGTTCTGGGCTCCTGGCTTCTAGCCATGGCTGTTGCAGCCATTTAGAAAGTGAATCAGTAGATGAAGGATCTCTTTCTCTTTCTGTCTCTCTGTCACTTTGCCTTTCAAATACATACAGTAAATTTTTAAAAAGGAAAAAAAAAATTCTATCAGAGATGGGTATATGGCCTAGTGCTGCATTCTATACCAGAGTGCCTCGGTTTGATTATCTGCTCCATTCCCCAACCCAGCTTCCTGCTAAAGAACAGCTCAATTAATTGGGTTCTTGTCACCCACATGGATGACCTAGACTAAATTCCTTGCCCCTAGCTTCAGCCTCATCCAGACCCAGTTGTAAAAATTTGGGGTATGGGTGCCTGGTTCTGGTCTTGGTTGTTCCTCTTCCTGTCCAGCTCTCTGCTATGGCCTGGGAAAGCAGTACAAGAAGGCCCAAGTGCAGGATCTGGCTCCTGGCTTTGGATCGGCATAGCTTTGGCCATTGCGGCCATTTGGGGAGTGAACCAACAGAAGGAAGATCTCTCTCTTCCTCTCTCTCACTGTCTGTAACTCTGCCTGTCAGATAATAAGTAATAAAAAAAAATTGGGGGAGTGAGCCAGCACATGGGAACTCTCTGTCATTCTGCCTCCCAGAGAGATAAATTTCTTCTACAAACTGAAAAAAAAAAAAATCCCTGTCAGCCTCAAACTTTTGATTTGTCTAGCTGGTCTCTGCAAGCCAACATAGATTCTCAGGTTTTATGAAGAGAGCCTGGGTGGCCATGGGCTCTTTATTCTGTCCTTCACTCTGCCACGGTCCAGGGGCACATCACTGAAATACTTGTTTACTAAGAGGAAAACAAAGATCTTCCCAAAGCTTAGGAAACACCCTCTTGCTACCAAAATTGGCCAAGTTATAGAAATTTATTTGTCAAAAAATGTTGAAGCAAGAAAACATTATGAAAGTTAAAACTTAGAAAACAATACACAACAATACACCATTAAGGAAACAGATTTAATATAGAGACACAAGTTAAATAAGTGTAATTCTCATTAGGGCAAGATGGCGGAATAGGAAGGCAGCACACCAATAGTCCGGGGAGAGACAGTTTAATAAAAGTGGAGATACTGCAGGTTCAAGGAAGAGCAGGGGAAGAAACAGCAGAGGAAACTCTTCTGGAACTAGTGATTCACAGTGGACCTTCGAGGAGAGCGTGGGAGCCCGCAGTTGGGGACACCAGCGGCAGACTCAACGCACCAGCGCTGGAAGGCGAGGTGAGCCGATCCTCAATAGCCCGAGACACCAGCAGGGAAGCAGAAAGAGGGGACTAGAATGAACAAGGCTTGAAACCCTGTGGGGAAAAATTCACCAGGCTAACTAGAAGAGAGAGAGGAAGAAAAAAGTGACCGAAACGGACACGAGTTTCTCTCTCTCCGCCCACCTCTCAAAGGTGAGCAAGACAAAGAGCAGGCGCCATTT